>CM077350.1:10924317-11102850 GCA_039655645.1 Ammopiptanthus mongolicus
TTAGATGGGTTGACTTTTAGTAATACTACAGACAGGTGAATCTTTCGTTGTTCAGACGGATGATTACACACTTATTATTATAATCTGCACACTGAGTAGACGAGTTAACCACCACAGACGGGTTCAATAAATCATTGAATAAATGTTTAATTCTCATCAAAACTATGGTAAATGCACATTAGACATTTTGGAGACTCAACACTTCAAGTTTCACCGATTGATATCTTGAATCCCCAAAGGTAAGCCCGAATCCCTAACACGTTGACTTTACGTTCTTCGTGTTCTTTGAGTTTTTTCCCCTTGAATCTCTTTGGTTTTGGTATTGCCATAGGGTTAACAATGATTGTTTACACGTTGTTCCCGTGAATAGGGTAAAGTTGAGGTCTTAACGGTGCTCATGGGAGCAAGGCAACCGCAGCTGCTAGAGGCGGTGGTGGAGAGCTTGGTCACGAGGTGGTGGCTGTGTTGGTGGTGGTGCTAGGTTTGTGGTTGTGTTTTTTATCACAGTTGTGCAATCTTTCAGGTGGGGAGAAAGAACTGTTATCATTGGGAAGGCAAGCGTAGTATAGAATGTATAAATGTGTAGGGGAACCTTAAACCCTACTAGAGGTTGAGCCCTGGACAAAGTACCTAAACCCTAGGTGTAAGTATCTTTGGGCTATCACCGCTAAGTTAATACAATAGGCTAGACGACGATTTTGTTGAGGTTGATGTGATATGCATGCTATTTTGCCTATGTGATTATTTGTTTATCTGCCTACATGATGATATGTGTCTTAGCATGCTTATTGCTATAATGATGTTATTGTGGTTGATTTGTTGGTGTTGATGTTGATGAGAGTATGGTGAGTTTGATGGGTTGAACGGGTTGCTACCGTCATGGTTCTGACTGTAGAGTAGTGGCTCATGGATTCAAGGCATCGTAATGATATTGATGATGATGTTGACATGGATGCAATGCATCGTGGCTGTGGCCGAGTGCTTAGGCATGAGGTTCCGGTATCAACCTGCGATGGTTGTTTGTTGCATATCATACCATATTTGATCCCAATGGGGGATGCCCAAATAGGGGCGAGATGTGTATCACTATCCCGATGCGGGATGTCCAGTTGGAGACGTTATTGATCCTTACAACGATGTCCAAGTAGGGACGTGATTTATTAATCCTTATGGGGATGTCCAAGTGGGGACGTGATTTATTGATCCCGACGAGGATGTCCAATTAGGGACGTGATTTATTGATCCCGACAGGGATGTCCAACTGGGGACGTGATGAAATCGACTGACATGCATATAGGGATTAGTATCCCTCGTAGTGGTTTGATCTGAGAGAATAATCTTGGAGATGGATGTGACGTGTGACTCGAGAGATGGTTGTTGGAATGTTGCATGTTTTTCTGTTGCTGTGTGCTACATGTGTATAGGCTATACTACTGCCCCTCTCCCATGTTTGATGATATGCATGTTTCTTATCTCCCTGTCTTTCCTCTGTGTGTTTCTTTTATTTTGTGGGAAGACCCTGTGGAGGAAACCGTAGCTGAAGAGTGGGGTGGCACTCCCTTCGAGCCTGATGCCGGTGGACGACCACGAACCCCAGCATCGAGAGGTTTGGAGTCTCTGTGCCAGAAGAGAAATAGAGCCCCTCATTAGAATATGTGCTCTTGTGGGTCTATAGGCACATATATGGTGGGGGACAAGATATTTCAGGACATCCCCATCGTCGACGACGGAATGCCGCCAGTGCGTCTGCATAGGAGTGTGATGCGAGATATTTTTGGTGTACTCTTGAGTGGAGGTGGTGAGTGTTGCCAGCATGAGAGTTTTCTAATCTTTTGATGTATTTTTGTTCATGGTCAGTTTGATGTACTTTGCATGTATATATTACGGTAGCCCTACTGATGGGGCAGCTGATGCATGTATATATATCCCTTTATGTTTCTTACCTGCGTAACTCTGTTGTACGTGTGCTTTTCTTTTGTTTCCGCTTTTATCTTTCTGCTTTACTTCGCCTGTGTATAAAGCGCGCTAACATTTATATACGGTTAAGGTTAGTTAATATCTTAGATTCTTTAATGGGATAGCGGGTTGTCTCAGAGAGAAGAGAGGATTTTGAAGAACATAGAGAAAGTGAGCTTTTGATCTTGATAAGTGAAAAATGAGAAGTGGTTTGGTGGTGAAGAGGAGGTGTTGGCCGAATGGCCTTATCACCATGGAATCCAAAGATTAATTCAAATGTTTATGACCTTGTAATGGGAATTGTGTAAGAAAATGGATGGCCATGATCTAGTAAGGTAGAAGAGGTGTTGAGCTCTTATTAAAAGTAGTAGAGATTAACCATAAATAGATTAATTTGCTTTCTCCATAAAAGGTAAGGTTGATAGGTTTATTAACCAAGAGTCATAGGAGTTTAATTCATTGGTTAAAGGAATGAAAAGGTGATGGATGATTGACATAAAGGTGACAACGTCTTGTGAAGCGTGAAATACAGTCATGAAGTACTCCCAGGATGAAACAACTTCCTCGGTCTTGGCATGCATCCAAAGGTAAAACGGTTTCGATTAAAATAAGAATATTTTTATCTATTCCGACTCCAAACAGCACACTGGGTTCAAAACAACATTTTATGATTATTAAGTTCATAATTGAAATTCAAATATGAATTTCCAATTGTTAACTATTATTATGATTATGATTAATCAAATCGTATTCTCAGTCAAGTTATTCACACTAACAATTAAAAGACAGATATGGGATTTTTGGGATGTCACAACATTACCCTCCAAAAAGAAATTTCTTCCTCAAAATTTACCTTAGAAGAGAGGTGGAAACCGTTCCCTCATCCTATCCTCCAACTTCCAGGTGGCATCACCTGAAGTCTCGCGCCAGATAACCTTGACCAAGGATATCCCTTTCTCTCGCAACGGCTTTACTCTTCTGTCTTCGATCTTGATACGGAGTACCTCATAGGTTAAGTTCTACCATTCAAATATACTGTATCAACTTGACGACACGGAAAAGATCATCAAGGCAAATCCTTGTAAATTTTAATACTCAAAATCCATTACGAAGATTCAAAAGTGACAGAGAATAAGGACCATGGGTATTGGACAAATTCCGATACCGAATTGATAGAAAACGATAACTCCTGTTCCGTTAGCAGTCCTGACACCTTTCAGAGAAATAATTCAGGACAATAAAACTCTTCTAAGAGTGTAGAATTCAAACCAAATCCACTTTGGGTCTTTTTAAAAGGTAACAATAGAATTTGTGACCTCCTTTACTCAAAGTAGCTCTTATTTGACTGGAAAGCAAACAGACATTCAGAAATTTTCAGTTTCCAAGAAATTTTAAAATTCTTGCCTGCGAAGGCCAATAGGATATGATTAGAAAGTAATTAATCCATTTTCAGAATTGTATTCTTTTGCCGAATAAGCAAACAAATCAATTTATTAAAAGTCTTAGTTCTCAACAATAACTGAGAATGCAAACGATCTTCATAGAAATGATCAGTTCATCAAAAGGATGAAAATAGTCAATCAAAAGCGAATTAAGAAACTATAAATTTCAATTGGTCCTTGCAAGCCATAGGCAATAGAAGTAGGAATGATGAAATCAACAACTCAAACCAATTCAAATCAATCCAAATCAAGAGAACAATGAAGACATAAGCATTCCAACAATTTTCACCTTGTCATAGACAATGGAAATGAAATGTGTCTGAATCGAACAGTATAGTTACAGGTTTACCTGCTATGGTACTATCTCCATGGACTTGATCATCAGATTGTGAGGCTTCAGCTTCATTCGTCATGTTGACTCTACTCCTTGCTGATTGCATGGCGGTTCGTACCTCGTTGGTTACCAACTCCATCTTGTGTTGATCACAGGTGTAACACCCTGCTTTTCAGCTCTATGTTCATATGTGTTAATACTGGCTTATAGATGTTTGCATATGTTGTATTTGCTTGTTTTTGGTACATAAGTTCATAGTTGAAATAGTTCAGCCTTTAGGATAATCGATCCATTCGAGCTCAAATAACCAGTTTCACAGTTTTGGCCATATCTTGAGTTCTAGACGTCCGATTAGGGTGATCTTGGATGCGTTGGAAATCTTAGATAATTATCTACAAGTCTTATTCAGGTGTCGAGGCCAAAAACACGCTTTTTGAAGGGGAAATCGATTTGAGAAATCGATTTCCAAATGAAGAAATCGATTTCCAGAAAGTGGAAATCGATTGCTTACGGGGATAAATCGATTTCTTTGATAAGAAAATCGATTTGGCCAATGGAAAATCGATTTCCTTGGTTGTGGAATCGATTCCCATGCGTATCAGAGCTTGTGTACGCGTTTGTGTGATCGGGCTATGCTGTGTACGGCCCATTCGTCCTAAAACGTCCCTAACAGTTATATATACATAGCGTATGACATAAACCTAGTATCTACACCCTATTATACTCACTAGTTGCATCTTCTCATCCCTAAGAGCTCTAATTGATCTCTTGCTCTAGAAAACCCAAAGGACGAATCCTGTTTTAGTGTTCTTCGTCAAGAACACGCCGTTGTTTGGCTAGTCTATCCCTATTGCTAGAGTTAATCTCCTAAGTTAGAAACCAAGGTGAGTTTCTAATCCTAGATTTGTTTTTCCTTTCAATCCTTAACTTAAAGATCAACTCTGCTTTCCAGCGTTGCGATCATGATCAAGTGCTGAATCCGTAAGAAGGAACCGTAGCAGAACTTGGCTCTGTTCTCTTTCCCTTAGGTTGTGAATCATCATACCAGGTATGGGGGGAGAAAATTGGTCATGAATATGTGGGTTTTGGGATAGGTTAAGATGAAGGGGTTAACCCATGACCCCTATGTATGCTTGCGTATGCCTATGAATGATGTTATGTTGTTTTCTGGCTATATGAGTATCGATTGATGAATAATTTGAGGTTATAACATGTTTATAACTATGAGTTCATGATTTATATGATTGTTGATGAATTGATGATGATGAGCATGTTGTTTATGTCATGATATGGTGTTTTGTAAACCTTATGCTATAAGAACATAGTTATAGGGAGAAAATAAATAGACAATGTGAGATTGATGACCAAGGGTTAGTTTGCGAACACTTAGGTTATGATTTATGAGTGTTGGACTAATCAAATTGGTGATAAATAGCTTAGGCTCGAATGATATGTCAATTAGAGAACGTAGACTGGTCCGACAGTGGAGAAAACCCGTTGCTGCATGATCTGACACCCAGAATCGATTTCCAACACATGGAAATCGATTTGAATCCTCCAAGAATCGATTTCCAAGGTGTGGAAATCGATTTGGCCTTGTAGAAATCGATTTCTAGAATCGATTTTCCTTTTTCAAAATCGATTGGGGAGATCGATTTGAACATGTTGAAATCGATTTCCAGAGATTGGAAATCGATTTGAAGACTTGAGAAATCAACTCCAGAGATTGGAAATCGATTCTCACGTGCCCAGGAGCAGTTTCGACCCCTTATGCTTGATGGATAGTGTTATGTAGGCTTGTTATAATCTTAATAAGATATGAATTGTGGTTTAGATATTAAGGTTAAGTTATAATCCTAATAAATATATGACTTGAGGTTTAAAAATTAAGATTAAGTTATAATCTTAATAAGATATGAATTGTGGTATAGATATTAAGATTAAGTTACAATCTTAATAAATATATGACTTGAGGTTTAAATATTAAGATTAAGTTATAACCGTAATAAAATATGAATTGAGGTTTAGATAATAAGATTAAGTATAATACTTAATAATGATAATGTTAAGTTAAGACTTAACAAAGAGAACAATTAATAAGACGATGATGTTATTGTTAATGACGTACTGTTACCAATGTTGTTGGTTAAATCATTCTTCATGCTTATTGGTCAAGTTTGATGTTGGTAAATCATCTTTGATGCTTGTTGGTCAAAGTTGATAGCCATGTAATGGCGTTGATGATGGATGGTTGGACATGTGTTTGCATATTGATGAACATTGCACGCATCATACGTTGAAGTTGATATGTTGGGTGGAAAGCAAACGATGAATCGCGATAGTGGAGGCCACGATGAGTGTTAACCCGGCCTTGCGGGTACATTGGGTATGGGAGTTCCAGGTGACATAGGCTAGCTACCTATTGTCGGAGTGACCTAATGAATAAGCTTGAGTACCCTGACTAGCCACTATACGTTATCAGGATTAGTGAGAGTGTTCGGGGATGGCCCATGGTCTGGCATATCATCCACGTTGATAACCGGACATGTACTCCTAATCGTCTTTCCAGAGTTAGAGTTGTTGGCCACATGCATACGGAGCAGTGATGGGCATTCGCATTGACATGCATCTTTGATATATATATTGATTATATTGATTGATGTATGTTGTATGTCATCTTAATTACTATTCCATTCTGTATACATATATTTATGATCGTATTTCTCACCCCCTATCTTTTGTTGTCCTTGTGCATATGATGTTGCATGTGCAGAGGAGGGTGAGCATGCCGACGAGGAGTGATCCCGTGGAGATCTCTTTTAGTAGTAGTAGTTACGATTTACGTTCAGTTGTTTAGTTTATTCCGATGTATTATCGGTATATGTATACCAACTCTGATATGTGACATCGGGATTTGGGTTATGTTTATTATTTATGTTTTCCGCAGTTTGTTTTTAAAGGATTTTGATTATTTCAGATTCCTACATTTTACGTTACAGATTATGTGATGCACATTACCCTTGAGGATACGTTTTTATTTTTAATTGTTATTTTTTTTAAAGACATGTATGATATTATTTATGCTTTGTTATATGAGGGGTAGTGGGTGTCACAACAGGTTCTAGAAGTATATGACTCTTTTGATGGTGCAACACTTTCATCTGTGGCCGTTTCTGCATTTCTTGCATCGCAGCATAGAAGTCATTGGCTAACTAGGCTTACTACTCCTTCTGAAGGTTGTTGCTCGCAATCATGTACGACTTGACCAAGTCTTCCACATCAGAAACAAACGACTTCCTTTAAGTTGCAGCCTCTGGTTGCATGGCCTTTACCACACTCCTTCCACCACTGTGGAGGTACTATGAACTGACGAGTTCCCTGGCTACTCCTTCTGTAAGATTTACTCCTTCTGTAAGATTGTTGTTTCTGCAACTGGTTCCTCGGTGGTCTTGTATATGGTTTCTGCAGGGACCTGGTGTTGTTGCCTCTTGTGAACTTAGATGGTCCAAGAGGACGTCGCCTTTCTTCACGAGTCTTCCTCACATCTTCGATTAGGAAGCAGTCATTCATAAACTTGCTCCAAAGGACTCTACAATTGATAACTCTATCCTCAGCTTCCAGCAACTGGCAGCTACTATCCATTAAACTCAGAACAGGTACACATCAAAGAAAGCAAAAGCATCATTATTCTGTCAAATATCATTTCTTTTCGGAAATAATAATGTAGAGAATAACAAAAACTGTTGTCTTCCTTTCGGAAACAACAAAACAGAGAACAAACAACACAAAAGGGTAGACTGACGTCATCACCCTTTCCAAAATTGTCTCCTCTCAGAAACAATGACACAAGAAAAAACAAGCAAACAACAAACAGAGAAAACACAACACAAACGATGATAGACCAAACTCCAAGCCCGAAAAGATTCGACCAACTCTGATACCACTAATGTAACACCCTTTCTGGGGGCATCACATAACAGACATTTTATAAAAACTGTAAAGCCGAAAAAATGGGTTACTTAAAATCATTTAAGAAAGATTGGGAAAAATTTTCACTTCACAAGACATAATTGTAAAAGCTTGTAACCGTTTATGCATGTAAGGTAAATAGAAACATTTCACACTATAAGTTCATAAGTTCATAAAGGTTTACATAAAAACCCAACCCGACTACAGAAATAAAATAGAAAGATACAGACTCAACATAAAGGATTGGAGACGCAGCTCCTAAACATAAGATACTTGGAGACGTAGCTCCACGAAAGATAAAAGAAAGGTACAGACACTCTGATGCCCTACACTGGCCGACAACAGACTATACGGGAAGACATCCATCAGATCAACCGCTGAATTCTTCCTCTGACTTCTCCTTTTCAGAGACAAAAGCAAAAGAAATAGGAAGGTATTTATAGATCACCTCCCTCCTAGTCACTTCACGCATCGCCTTCCAACCAGGACCCATCAAATGAGACCTAACAGGAACCCTAGCAGGAACTACTGTTGGCATTCCTATGGAAGATATAGCATGAGTTGCCTCAGACGCAACTCTACCAACAGGCGGCATGTCCCCAAGAGAGGGAGGAGGCACTGAACGCTTCAGTGGAAAAGTCCACCTAGCATTCCATATACGACTACAACCCTGACGGCAGACGATGTGGAGACAAGCGGTGAAGCGGTTAAGAACCCTTCCTCTGCGACCCTTGCGGATGGTGAGTGCGACTCTTCCCATGTACTTTGCTAGAAGCCCATCATGACTAGATTTCCAAACGCCGAAACCACTGGATGGCTCAACAGAGAGATGCATCCGAAGTGTCAGGTGAAGTCTCGATAACACGACCTTCTCGGGAGATAACCAGAGAAGCACACAACGATGCAACACATGGCAAAAGTAGAAATGGTACGACACACAAGATAACAACATACTAATCATGCATATAATACATCTCAATATCTCATATTATTCAATCAACAGCATAAGACATCATCAACACATGATAATAATGTGTAACATGTAAATGTATCCATCAACAGTCATGCAATGCAATGCGCTGTACATGACTCAATGCCATATGCAACAAGGGTAAAACTCTGACCCCTACTCCATGGAGCTAACAAACGTCAGAGAAAGTGAATAGGAGGACATGTTCCGTGTACGCTAGCCATAGGCAAGATTATATAATAATCGTATTGTGCACGTATCTGGCTTTTACGGAAACACTCTACACCAAACGCGAAAAGTATGACATTTAGTCGAGGATATCAGAGTATTGCTCGGAGTCGCCACGACACAGAAGAGCTACCAACTAGTCACATGTTAGCCTTTCCAACCCTAATACCTCCAAGACTATTTAAAACGTCACCGTAAGATTCGCACTAGCATCAAGGTGTAAGCTCAAGGCCTTACAGACTCATGCAACATAATGCCAATGCTTACACAAAGCAGATGCAATAAAGCAATGTCTGTCCACCGGATAAACTTCAATTAAGATTCACCAAGGTTCTTTTCCTTAGGATCTTCACACATTTTAAGTGTTTTAAACTTTTATCCAATGGATAAATCTCGTGATCAATCTGTGATCAAGTTATCACAAGAATATATAGTTAGACGATGTTCTCGGGTCCGACTCATCGGCCCATCATCGAACTACTGTTCCAAATCAAAACGTTTCATATTTGTGTTCATGTCTTTGATATATTTCTCAAGTCCTAAATGTCTTATGAAGAAGGATTGAGAATCCTCTAGTTAAGTCTTAGATCCTTTCTATGTTAGATGGTACTTATCTTTCAAGTAATGAAATACATCTTGACTAACTTAAGTTTTATGAATCGATTGATGAATGAATCATCAATGGTATAGCATATGGTCTTGCTTCACCATGTCCTATACTTTCTTATCTCTTTCTTTCACTCTAAGTTAATTACCCAACTTAGGGTTTTACACTTGAAAATCCTTAGTTTTGAGTTCAAAACTCTTTTATAGAAAGATGAGTACATAACACTTATTTGTTTTATACCTTGGCAAAGTGTCTTAGTACCTCTGATTCAAGTCTTATACTTTGAAAACATTATTTCAAAAAGCTCTGTACTTAAAGTTGGAAGTTGGAGTTTAAAACTCTTTTGCTTTAACTTAAGAAGAGAAATCTTCTTAAGTCTAAATCCTTTTTAACTTGAAATTGAGTGATGAAAACACTTAGAATAATTTCGAAAGATTTTTCCCAACCATCCTTTTAAAACTATATCACTCTTAGAGTGTAAAAGATAAGTTTTCCTCCTTTTTATCTATGAATTCTACTTGATTCAAAACACATTTTTTAATGTTCAAAACATTGTATTGAAAATCAAAGGTTAGTTTTATGTGAAAAACCTAATCATGGCCGCATGCCAATATGATTTTTCTCAAGGTGGTTTGTCGTTCTTGAAAATACTTGTTTCATTGTTCAATAAATTACTTAAGGGTTCTAAAATAACTTGAGTTACAAAGTTTGAAGTTTAACTTCTTATTTCTTTAGGCTTTGGCTGAATTGTATACTTGGTGTATGTGAAGATTTTGTTTCACCAAATCATTCCACAATCAATTATGAGCATCAATACATCAAGATCAATAACAACATAACATTCAATTCCAAAAATCAACACAACCCGTATACAGAATTTTCAACGTTTCAAGAATCAAATTGTGGCAAACATTTGATTGACCAAATGAACTCGGATTTGAGCAAATGAGGACTCATGAAATCTTAGGATGTCTAAGTTTTGGCTATGAAATTTGTTTTCACAAATAGTTACGAAAAACGCCACCGTGGTCAGATTCCAAAACATAATTTTATGTTTAGACTGAAATAGATTTTCAAGGGTCAAATCTTCATGAAACCAAATGAAATTTGTGCCCAAAATGAAGTCCAAGATGTCTAGTTTTAGGATCACAAACAAGTTTTGAAATCCAAGTCTAGGTTGAGAGAAAAACAGAAATGATTCACACAAGGTCCTATCCGAAAATCACATTTTCATAAACTAATTTCAACAAAATGATGGAGGAACCCTAGGTTAGGGTTTTCCCACACATAAAATTTATTTTCAACCATTCAAACACATCAATGAACACAAATCAAGCCACAAATAAATATTACAACATTGTTCTCATAGAGAACCAAATAAACAAAGTAGCAATACCCTTGGTTTAGGGTTTTCCCCAAACCAAATCCATAAACCATTCTCACAACCACCAATGTGGTATGATGTGGTTCACTCCTTCATTACCTTAATGAAGATCTTTAGGATGAGCAAAAATCCAAACACCAAGAAGAATGACAAGGCCGAACCTACATAGTGTAAGAACACAAAGTTTTAAAACTTGTTTCACAAAAATCATGAATTAGAAGAAGTTGCTTCATGATCTTATGGAAAGAAATAGATAAAAAAAATAAGATTAGAAGCTTACTTAGTGAAGAACACGTGATGAACAAGGTTGGTGTTCTTGAGATTCAAGAACAAAGTTGCTACAAAGAGAAAACTTTCTTCATCAAAGATGATTAGGAGACTAAGACAAGAGCAACTATGGTCTTAGAATTTGAAAGGGAAATTTGGATGGTGTCGGTATGGTGAGAAATGAATGTAGAAGGAAAAGAGGGAGACGAGATGATTTTGAAGAACTTAGAGAAAGTGAGCTTTTGATCTTGATAAGTGAAAAATGATAAGTGGTTTGGTGTTGAAGAAGGGGTGTTGGCCGAATGGCCTTATCACCATCGAATCCAAAGATTAATTCAAATGTTTATGACCTTGTGATGGGAATTGTGTAAGAAAATGGATGGCCATGATCAATTAAGGTACAAGAGTTGTTGAGCTCTTATCAAAAGTAGTAGAGATTAACCATAAATAGGTTAATTTGCTTTCTCCATAAAAGGTAAGGTTGATAAGTTATTAACCAAGAGTCATAGGAATTTAATCCACTAGTTAAAGGAATAAAAAGGTGATGGATGGTTGACATAAAGATGATAACGTCTCGTGAAGCATGAAATACAGTCATGAACTATTTAAGGCTTTGGGCCAGAACAACTTCCCTGGCCCTAGCACGCATCCCAAGGTAAAGCGGTTCCGATTAAAATAATAATATTTTTATCGATTCCTACTCCAAACAGTACATTGGGTTCAAAACAATATTTTATGATTATTAAACTCATAATTGAAATTCAAATATGAATTTCCAGTTATTAACTATTATTATGATTATGATTATTCAAATTGTGTTCTCAGTCAAGTTATTCACACAAACAGTTAAAAGACAGACATAAGATTTTTGGGATGTTACACCTTCTTCCGTCTTCTATCTTCTCCATCTTTTTAATTTTGGTTACTTTGGATTTGTGAATTATTCTTGTTATTTTCTTTATTTTTGTGTCACTTTTGATTATTATCTTCTTCTTGTCTTTAATTTTGTTGTTCACTGAAGGATAGATCCTCATTTCTATATGTTCCTTTCGAGCTAGTGTAACACCCCCCTCGGGTGCTACGTACTCGAACTCAATTGCGGAAACATAAACAAAATAAATCGCTGGTTGCTTTCGAAAAATACTGTAATTAATTAGCTACGTTCAAAAACGTGGTTCTAAACATTTTCTGCATACATCAAGTAATCCGAACTCAAGACAAAGGGTTAAACCTTATAACACATACATCGATATTCATTGTTTATAAGAACATAATCATAACATACGTGCAGCAAATAAAATAAGACCGCTTAAAAAAAAAAAAAAAGACTCCTATGCTGGTCGGGCTAAAAGTAGCCATTAGGTTACAACCCCAAAGTCAACTTCTTCAAAAGATTCTGTCATCCGAGTCCTCACGTGTCCGCGGGGACCTATGATCAACATCTGTACATGTGTTCCAAAAACACAACAAGGTGTCCAACATGTACAGGCAAAGATGAGATACTCATCTATAAGTTTATCACGATAGCCGCACAAGCGACAAACAACAATTACAGTCACACATAAATACAGTTATAATAACAGTTATCCATCTAAAACAATATCTTAAACACTACCATGAGTTATAATAATGCATGAGACTTCAATATCATCTTTCTAATTCATGTACTCCAGAGATTCCTACTCCCTTTCATCGAGCGATAGGCCACAAATACACCAGTAAACATAATTGTTCTCATGAGTCGGCCTCTCAATTTAGGTCCGAGCTCCAATTGTTCCAAGGTACCGCGTCATAACCATATCCAGAATAGTCCAGTCTCTAATTGAGTTCATCCGTGTTTGGCAACCGATTACCATGGCACAGGGTTGCAACGCCACCGGCCACATGTGGAGTCTCGAAAAGAGTATGCCCCTATAGATGTAGTGGTCTTAACTGGCTCATATTCTCAACTACGTAAGTTGTAGCTCGTTTTCATATGGCACGTCTGTCAGTTAATGCATGTACCAAGAAATTTTCGGTTTTCTTTTTCGTTCATTCTTTCTTTTGTCGAGGCATATAGTTCACGACTCGTTTTAAAGGACATTAAATGCGTTCATTCAAAACACAGGACACGAAGTCCGAGTGCTCAATCCACAAAACACTAGTCCGACATCTCGATCACTAGGTTTGCATTCGTCTCAAAAGATTCATCATTTTTTCTTTCGGTCTTATTTTCTCAAAACAACTTTGAAAAAAAAAACACACTTTAATTGTTCTTGACTAAGACATTTCCTTTTCAAAGAAAAACATTTTCCGGGGAAAACACTTTTTCGTGAACAAAACCGCTTTCTGAAGGTTCCACGTCTTTTTAAAACGTTTTTCTAAAACAAAACTCGCTTTGTAAAACTTTCTTCAAAAAAAACTTTTTCTTTTTCAAAAGGACATAACCTTTTAAAAGAAGATAACTTTTCTTGAAAAAAACAACACGTTTTCCCAAAAACCCTGTTGATTTCAAAATCCGGATTTCAAAACTTCGATTTCAGTTTTCGACTATTTTAATTCTTTTATCGAGTCATAGCCAGTCCTATGCTCATCCAGGATATATATATATATATATATATATATATATATATATATATATATAAACAGTCCATAATCACAACAAAAGTTCATCCAAGGCATCAATGCCACACATCATAATCAAATGTTCAAGTGTGTCTCATTAAATACATCAAGTACATAAGTCAATCATACACATCTTCCAATCATCAATCAACACTACCACATCTCTTATAACAAATCAACTACCATGAAGCTATCAAACTCATATGAAATACCTCCCTTTACCTTTCTAAGTTTCTAGTAAAATTCCCGAACGGTACTCGGCTCCGATTCCGGTTTCGTTTGCGTCGCCTAAAACAATCAAACACAATTCAATTCTCAAAAACAATCAACACATCAAAACATAAATTCTCCCTCCCCGAAAAGGTCTAAGGTTTGGCCACAAAGGTAAAAAGGTTTAGGGATCACTTTTGGCTCCAAACTTTTGGATGGTTAGTTCATAAGCTTGGTTAACACTAATACAAGTCCTAATACTCAAAAATATGAAACTTGACCCAAGGCTCTTCATACCTAAAGGTCTCGGCCATGAAGGGAAAAGGGGTTATAAAATGATTTGTTTTTCCATCACTTGGATTCAAAGACAATAGGAAAGGTAAGGATAGAATCAAGAGTTAGAAATCAAAAATTTGAATAAAATCACTATTCACTTAACTTTCTAGGGTTCGACCACTCTTAGAAGAATAGGCTAGGATGAGAGTTTGATCATAAGCTCTTGGATTTAAGTAAATGATGATGAAACTAGCTCAAAGAAATTGGTTTCCTATTAAAAGGATTTTTCTACAATTTCCTATGAATTTTTGAAGTTTAGGATCATAAACTTGATTTTCATGAAATCAAGATTTAAACTTTAGATAGGAAGAGATTCATGAAGCTTAGAGATCATAGAAGTAATCTTAACTAAGGAAGGATGAAGATTGATCAAGGATTCAAGCTTTTTCTCTCAAAGATTCAAGCTTTTCTCTAAGAAAAATGGAAGGTTTTCTCAAGGAAGAAGATAAAGCGTATGGGAGAAATGGGTGAAGCTCTTCATATGCAGGTTGGGGGCGTGGGAATGGGGGTGAATGGGCCAAAGAAATAGGTCACTTAAGGGTATTTTGGTCATTTCCTTCAAGGGCAAAATGGTTAAAGTGAAAAAGGTTAGGGGTATTTTGGTCTTTTCACGTCCAGATAGTTTCAAACGTCATAATGACTCTGACACGCTTTTTCATGTGATGTGACATGATGTGACATCAAGATTACCCGTTAGCGGGTCCTGGTAAATCCGTATGCGGCTCCGTTCATCACCCGATTAAGGATTTTGCTCGAAAAAAGATCAAGAAGTGATTTTTTTGAAATTTAACCAAAACGTAGATAATCAAATTCTAAGCCTTACAGTCTCGTTCTCGAGTCAATCTGAGGTCTCTGGAGCAGTTCTACTGACAGTGCAAAAACGCAGATCGGGCTCCATTTGAGTTTTTGACTCAAAATTTAATCGTAGCTTCGTACGATAATGTTGAGCATGAATATGATCTCGGTTTATTTTATTTCATTTTCTAAGACCTCGAATAAAATATAAACTTAATTATTCTCTTATTGAGATATAAAAGCAATGAAGGAAAACGGGGTGTTGCAGCTAGGATCATATGATGTGGTATCAAAGCAAGGATCCCAGAGTGAGTTTTGATTTTGTTCTTCATTTTTTCAAAAATTCATCATTGTTCTTGCATGAATCGCTTTAATTTTGCAATTTTATTGTTGTTTCTTGTTAATTTGAGGGTTCAAGCATCATTAATGATGTGTTGGCCAATTGTTTACACAATTTAAGTGTTAGAAGTTGAAAAGTCATACTTGAGTTCTTCATTGTTCATCTCATGTTCTTCTTTTTCTTTGAATTTGATCCAATTGATCTTGGTGATTTTGTGTTTACATGTTAATTAACCACTTGAATCGAAGGATTAAATTTTTACATTCATATCTAACCTTGATTTGATCATTCCATGATCATATTCTCAATTGCTACTTGAATTACATCTAATGCCAAAGCTCCATTCATGCTCTAGTTCTTCACATTTAAAGCTATTTGATCTTGTGACACTCTTTTTTTCTTCTTTTGGTTGTTTGTGCAAATATAAAATTAAAAAAAAAAGGGGAAAAAAGCACCCCAAAAAAATCCACATTTTAATTGCCCTACTTTTTAGTGTCTCAAGTACTATTGGACTATTTGGGGCTAAATCCTTCACTCAATTGGATCATCAATTTCTTCTATTCTTTCTTTTTGTCTTGTTTCTACTCTTGATTTGAGTGTGCTTACTTTCTTGTTAGCTTTTTTTTTAATTGCCTTTAAATTTCTTTCTTTGGCCTCTTTAAATGTTTAAGTTTTTTTTTTGTGGAATTGTTACAATTATGTATTTATCTTTGTGTGATTGGCTTCCTTCAAGACTTTATCAAGAGTACTTGAGAGGAAAAAGGCAAGAGAGAAACATCACATAAAAGCCAATTTGAGTTAAACACGAGTGACACAACTTAAGAGTGCAAACATGTGAAAAGAGTGTGATAGGGTTCTTTGTGACTTAAAACATGGGAGAAACACCAACACCTACCATGGAAACCCTATCCTTCCAAATCCAAAGCTTTGCAAGACACATGGAGAAGCTACTTCAAAAGGAAATGGATGATTTCCATGAGTTATTTGACAAGCTAGAAGGTTTGGAAAGACTCCAAATCCTAACTACTTTAGGTGCATATAGTTGGCTTATTGAAACTGATGCATAAGCAACTAAATTGGGATAGGAATATCTATTCTTCCCCTAGCCATCGCAATCGCTTCAAGAATTCAACCATAGTGTCCTCACCGTCATCTTTTTTCAGGTAACACTTAGACTCATTCTATGATATTATGTTTATCGTATTTGGGATTCAATTAATCCAGAATTGTATCAATTGGTATCAAAGTGGGTTTAGTCCTAATTATGACCGACAATTTTTAATATTCTAGAAAAGATTTGTATGAGGCATAAACATAAAGAAACTCAAAAAATTCTGTTGTGAAATTCAAAATTCTTTTCTTAGATTAGAAGATAATTTTTCAACACTTGAAAAAAACACAGAGATAAAAACAAGAGACTTTGTTTTAGATAAACAGACTTAACCCCTGATTAGATGTAAGTTAGAAAACTTAAAACAATATACAAGAGTTGAAGGACAGAGAGAATCACACTCAGCAATTTTATACTGGTTCACCCTAAACCATGGGTTACATCCAGTCTTTGGCCAAACCAAGATTTCCACTCTAACTGACCAGGTTACAGATACAAGTATTCTTTGGGCACCTAGCCTCTCCAGGCTCAACAACTAGAGTATTGTTTGCACACCTAGCATTTCCAGACTCAACAAGTATTCTTCAGTTAGCCTCTTCAGGCTTTATGAATTAAATTAATTTGTTTTGAAGTAGCAGCTTCGATTTGTAAAAGCATGTCAACCAGATTACACTCAAAGAGTGAATATCAATAAAAAGGGTATGACTGGGCAATAACTTCTCTTAAGTTTTACAAATGAAAGAATGAAGAGGTAAAGCTCTCTAGCAATGAATGAGAGTTGTTCAGCTTAAATTCAGAGTTCTTGATTGATGACTTCAAATCTTCAGGGTCTTCTATTTATAGTCTTCACAACAATAAATTTGTTGTGAGACATTCTATCTTCAACACTTGCTTTATTTTAAGTCTTCATAGAAACCATTAATGCAACAGAGTCGTTCTGATGAAGCATTAAATTTTTTGAATACGTTGAGGGTATTCTTGTACTGTAGTACACTCTTTTAGCGTAGTAACAAGGTGTTCCGAGTAGCATCAAAGGTTTTACAACGCAGATTACTTCTCTAGTGCAATCAATCAGAATTGACAATTGTAAAGTGACTTTGTTGCGTACTAAAGGTATTGTTGTTGGTACGATGCATAGAAGATGTTGCTTTATTCCATTTGACATTTGGAGATAAGATCCTCATATAACTTGAGGTCTTTATGTAACCTTATTAAATATGTTCCCAACATATTTAATATGTTCAGATCAGTTCTTGAAAAGGAGAGTCCAGACGTGATTGAAATGCGAGTTTAATTAGCTTGACTAGCAGACACTTGACATAGAGCTTTATCTTTCTAAAGGAAAGATTCGTTTATCTTTGTAAAAGACGTTTTAGCTTGGACTTTATCTCTATCTAGCTTAGACGTTTGATATGCGGATCTTGAATAAGTGCGCTAGCTCAAATGCTTTGACAAAATATTTATAGTCAAGTATGCAAACGCTTGATCTTTGACTTGAGTCCTGTCTTGTTAATCACGCGACTGTACACTTAAACAGATTCATTAGAAGATTTAATAAGGTTCATTTTAATCATTCTATAAATGTTTGGATTCATCAACACTTAAGTTTAAATAAGCTATATCAAATGCTTGGAAACTCAACAGCTTGATCCATTTTCCTTTGGCTTCTCATCTAGCCTTATGTTCAACTCCCTAGTCGTACTATGTGGGGTTGTGCAATGACCAATCGATTATTATCCAGGCTCTTGGTGCTGGCAAGTTTTGACAAGATGCTTGCCCAAACATTCAACTCTTTGGGTATGTTCTCTATGGTGACTTTGTCAAATTGAGCCATAAGTTGGTTCACTTTGGTCAAAGTACCTTTGGAGTAGAGGTTCCTTTGCTTGATAAGCTTCTTTTATTTGGGGAAGTTATAAGCTGGGAATCACTTGACAATGTTACCTTTGTGGCTCCCAGTTCCTTCGCCAAAATTAATTTGTCCAGACAGGTCTCATACTCAGCTTGGTTATTAGAATTAGAGAGGTCAAACCTCAGGGAGTGCTCAATTGTGATTCTTCAATTTCAAATATGATTCCTGCCATGCTTCTTTTCGGGTTGGATGAGCCATCTACGAAGATTGTCCAAGTATTGAGTGCGCTATCGGATGCTTCCCCTTTTAATTCAACAATGAAATTGGTTAGTGTCTACGTTTTTATTATCGTGCGGTTTCATAAGTTATGCCATATTTCATCAGTGTATGCTATACTTGTCTGATTGGTTTGTTAGTCTAGACTATGATAGGGTGGAACTATAAATATTGTCTTAACCTTCGGCTATGAAGACTAGACTTGACGCTACCTTTTCAATCTTTTGGTATCTGAGCTATGGGTTGTG
Source organism: Ammopiptanthus mongolicus (assembly GCA_039655645.1). Lineage (NCBI taxonomy): Eukaryota > Viridiplantae > Streptophyta > Magnoliopsida > Fabales > Fabaceae > Ammopiptanthus > Ammopiptanthus mongolicus. The sequence goes on from CM077350.1 coordinate 10,943,244, forward strand.
TAGCGCTTTACTAATGAAGTAGATTGGCTTATGTGCTTCTGTCGTCTCTTGTATGAGCATTGGGCTGACTAAGTCGTTTAACATCGATAGGTGGACATACAGGGCTTCTCCCGACTGTGGTCTAGTGAAGACTACCTGGGAAGCAAGGTCTTATTTAAGCTTAGTAAAGGCTTGCTCGCATTCATTTGTCCAGGAGGACGCCTCTCCTTTTTTCAATAATTTGAAGAGCGAGAGGGACCGACTTTGGGTTGGAACCTTGCGAAGGCCGCTATCTTGTCGTTTAGTTGTTGTACTTATTTCACCATCCTCGTGCTCTTCATGTTTTGGATTGCTCGACATTTCTCGGGATTTGCCTTTATCCCTCAGTTTGTCAACATGCACCCTAGGAATTTTTCGAGCTACATGCAGAATGCGCATTTGTTTGGGTTTAGGCGCATGTTGAACATCCTCAGTCGATCAAAAACCATCTGAAGATTCTGCACATGAGTTTCTCCGGTCGAGCTATTGATGATCATGTCATCAATGTAGACCTCCATGATAATGCCAATGAGGGCACTGAAGACTCTTTTCATCATCCACTAGTAGGTTGTGTCCACGTTTTTTAATCTGAACAACATCACCTTGAGGCAATAACTAGCTTGTTCACTGATGAAGGTCATTTTTTCATCATCTTCGGGATAAATCGAGATCTGGTTGTAATCTAAGCAGGCATATGTGAAGGAAATGAGATGATATCTAGAGTTAGCTACCAGTTTATCTATGTTTGGTGAAGGATATGGATCCTTCGAGTTCACTTTATTGAGGTTAGCTTAATCTACACACATCCTCCATTTTCCATTTGCTTTTTTCACGAGGACCACATTGGCCATCCAAGTTGTGTTTGCGATCTTTCGGATGAACCCTTTGTCGAATATCTCTTTTGCATTTTTGTTTCACGACTTTATGTCTCTCTGCCCCTATCTTTCTTCTTCTTTGCGCGACCGATGTTGCCTTAGGGTCGACTGATAGCTTAGGTAGATGAAAGATGGGTCGAGGTCAGGCATGTCAGAGGAGGACAATGAGAAGATGTCCTTATTTTGAATTAGACTCACACTCAATTCCTCCTTGACCTGGTCGAGGAGGTCTATGTTGATCATGACTACCTGGTCTTCTTTGATTCATGTGCTCTTTCGAGCGTGGTCGAACTTTATAGCTTTCTGCATGAACATCTAGCTCTTGAAATAGACAGATGTAGACGCAAGAAGGGGTATGAATTGTGTTTACCTAAATTTTATCGAAAAACATAAGTTCTTCTAATAAATAAAGAGACGCAGATGCTTAAAAAGCACACAGACGCTTGGATGTGTCTGAACGTTTTCAGAACTTGTCTTAGACAAGTATTTTAAAACGCGAATAAAGAAAGATCTTTATCAAAGAAAAAGATTCTTTTGGAAAGATAGTTTAACCCCAAGTTAATTTCACAGATAATAATATTGAATCAAAGATTAACAGATTAAGGGAAAAGAGATAAACACTCTAAGAATTATATCGGTTCACCCCCAAATTTGGTTATGTTCATTCCATGGTCTCACCAAGTTTTTCCACTATAACTCATCAGTTTAAAGATGACTATTGCTTTGCACACCTAGCATCTCCACTTTTAACTCAAACTAACAAGTATTTTTTTGTACACCTAGCCTCTTAAGGCTCCAACAAGTATTCTTACGTAGGCTTCAAAGTAATAAATCTATTGTGCAACAGTCTTCCTCGGATGGTTTCTTTTGTTCAATCACTATGAATCTCCATTAATGCAATAGAGACGTTCTGAGAATGCATTTAATGGTGAGGAATGTTGGTTGTAATTTGATAGAGAAGTTTTTTGCTTTATCAAAGTAGCAATAATTTCAGAGATATGGCAGAGAAGCTCTTGTATTTGCAGCAACATGTTTTACTCTTTTTGTGCAATTTCCAGATTTTAAAGCAATAAAGAACCTTTGTGTTGCATCCAAAAAGGTGACATAAAGTTTCTTCATTTAAAGTCGCGTGTCAGGCTTTCGACTTTTGTTTAAACTTGACAGTTGTCTAGCTTTCAGACTCTTGGAAACTTCATTAGACGTTGATTGTTTGTGCATGAAGCAGGTTGAGAAGATACTAAGAGTATACTGGCCTTCTAGTCAACAGTCTTTATCAATCGCTTGCTTGGTCTTTGACGGATCCTTGGTTGGTCTTTGACGGGAACTTACTAGGTCTTAGACGGACGCTTGCTTTTGGATAAACGCTTGATCAAATATGCCTTATGATTTGTTTTCTATATAGAATTTATGTCTTATTTAACTAGATAACTGAACGCTGAATACCCTTTTTTGAAGACTTCATACGGTTCATTCATTCATTATACAAATGTTTGAGTTCATCAAAACTTTGAAAAGTGCATCAAATGCTTGGAGACTCAACAACTATGTCATTAAGTTGCCTTCTCCTTTGCTCTTCTTTCCTCTTTAGGGGAAGGTGGCATGAGCATTGTCTTTGATATCACGCTGATCTTGTAGCCTCTTTTGGCAGCCACTTCTCTCCTTTGACAGTGTAAACCTCTCATTGATCCATCAGGAACTGCATGACCTGGTGAGTCATGGAGACAATGAATTTTAAGGCATTGAGACTCGACCGTCCAAGAATGGCATTGTACGTCGACGGGCAGTCCACTACAAGGAAACAAACATTAAGGGTATTCTGGATCAGGGACGTTTCCTAGGTGAGCCTTAGATCAATGAGGTCGTTCAACGTGATCCTATACCCTATAAAGCCTATCCAGTCATCATCCTGCGGCATGAGGTCCTTCCTCGAGAGGCCTAGCTTCAGTAATAGGCCTCAGAACATTTGTTTGTCAAGCTTCCTAGGTCAATGAAGATTCTTTTAATGCTGGAGTTTCCGAGGATCCCCGTAATCCCCAATGCGTCGTCGTGATCGGAAATGGTGGAGGCGTAATCATCGTCTGAAAAAGTTATCGTTGGTGTTTTCTCGGCTCCTCCCTTCTTTTTAATAATGACGTGTCTGGCCAGGATCATGATCTCTTTCAAGTTATTTTTCTTGAAGAGTTGGAAGTTTCTCCCCTTGAAAAACCTCTTACGATCGAGTGAATTACTTATTGTGACATTTCCCCTTTTTAGTTGGGTCCATGATCCTCGGTGGTTCCCTTGTGGTTCCGCCCTTCGAAGGACTTTCGCCTCTCGGGAAGCTTTCAGCTCACGTTCCCTTTTGGATAAGATGTTTTTCTTGTCATTCAGTATGTACTATTGCAATTTTTTTTCTCTGATCAAATCTTCGATGGTGCCTTAAATATTTACACAATACTTTGTGTCGTGCCTGTGATTTTCGTAGTACCTGCAAAACTTTGAGCAACCTTATGCACCTGTTTCCTCAAAAGGCGCGGTCGCTCGATATTGGTGAACTCTGTCTGCTTACCTCCTAGAGGATTTGTGCCCCGAGGGTGTTGATGGGTGTATATGAGTCATATTTCCCCCGCGAAATCCCTTATTTGAATCGGTCGAGCCCTCTTCCAGTGTTGAGGATGATCTCCCCTTCTTCTTTACCCTTTGTTCGTGGTCTTCTGGGCCTACTCGAACTCCTCTAGGTTGATGTAATTTTGTACTCGTCCTCGGAGTTCATCCATGTCTTCCAGTTCCCTTTTATCTAGGAAATTTGCAAACAGTCCAAATCAAAGGCCGACTACGAGGAGATGCAGAGCCACATTGGGGCTCAAGTTCTGCACCCGCAAGGCTGCTTGGTTGAACCTATGCATGTAATCCCGAAGGGATTCTCCTTTGTCATACCGGACCTACGACAAGCTATGATAGGATTTTGGCTTCTGGTTGCTGGTGGTGAAATGAAACAAGAATTTGTTAGTCACATCATTGAAGCTGGTGACTAACCCGGGTGGTAGTGTCGGGAACCATCTTCGGGCGACTTTCTTCAGCGTTAATGGAAAGGCTCTACACATCAAGGGTTCGTGTACACCGTGGAAGAGTATCCTTGCTTAGAATACCTCTACGTGTTCTTGTGGGTCTGAACTTCCTTCGTATATGTCTATGTTAGAAGGTTGCTTCAGCTCCATTGGCACGCAAATCGCCATTATCTCTTCAGTGAAAAGGTGTGGGAGATTGGCCGGTAGCGGATGCAAAGTATTTCCGTTGCCAGCCAGAGGTAGCTGCGAGTTCGCATTGTCAGTTAATTCCCTTCTTGGTGAAGGCGTCCTTCGTCCTCCGTTTGTTCGAGATTCGTTTTCTCATCTACGGTACCAATCCTTCCTTGATGGGGTGGATGGCCTGCATTGAGTGGTGTGCAATGACTCTTGATACGAGCGGTCCTTCCTTAAGTTGAGCTAGTTTCTTGGGCTGCTCCTATATCACCTAGTTCTAGTTGAGGACCTTTTACAAGAGCCCATGGAAGGCCAGCTCGGGGACCCTCTATACTTTGGGAACTGTAAGCTATCCAGCTCTTTCCACGAGTATGGTTGGGCCCGAGCACGTCCGGCTCTCGTAGCTGACAAAGGGGAGCTCCAGTCAATTTCTCCTCGATACTTTGTCTTGGTCGGGGGATTGCTTGGAGTGAGGGACGTTTTTCGGCCATCCTCCTCTACTATGTGGACTACGTAGGGAAGACGCCTTCTAGAGTTAACCATTGCGGATGGGGAATGGAAGGCTACCTTTTCCCATAAACGGAGCCAATGTTCGATTATGGTCTAATTGGCCCAATAATACAAGGAAATGAATATGAAATCTGTGATCCAATATATTCAACAATGAAAAATACAAGTGTTTCTCTCTCTTTCTCTCTCTCCGATTCTAATCTATTTGGCCGAATACTCAAGAGCCACTATTGAGGTCCTTATCTACGTCGTTCCTTGGCATAAAGTCACTACCACAGATTCGAGACTTAATAGCGCATAGTTTTGGTATTTAACAGCGCTTTCGGTCACTATCTATCTTGACGCTATTAAAAGTTGTAAACAACAATAGCGCTTCCGCAGCATTGTCATAGACTTACCTACAATAGCGGTTGTTCAACAAAACACTATAGTAGTTTAGACTAAAATGCGCAATCAAAAAGTGGCGCTGACATGGGGTCAAAATAATGATAGCACTTCACAATCTTAGATAACCAAAAAAGATAGCGCGGTTTCAATAAAGCGCTATCATAGTTTGAACTATGATAGCGTTTCCATAAAGAAGTGTTGTCTATTCCCCAATTTTTTTTTTTTCAAAAAAGGACATTTTCGCTGCTTTCTGCATATTCCCTTACATTTAGCATTTTAAAAACAACACTCAGCACTAAAAAAATATCATTCAACAATCAAAAAACAACATTCAGCAATAAAAAAATGGCATTCAAGAATCAAAAAACAACATTCAACATATCAAAAAATAGCTTTTAACATTCAAAAAATTGCATTCAACAATCAACACCAATCATACCCCTAATGTAATCAACAGAATCAATCATAATCAAACTTTGGTTCTTAAATACAGATATGATAATGCAAAAACAAAAGACAGATGCTCACATGAATATACCAGAATTTACAAAGCCCGAGATTTGAACATTTACCAGCATCCTTTTCAACACTAACAACCAAAATCTCTGAAATTGTTGGTTGTTTCCATTTACCTACAACAAAATTAGAACACACAAGTAAAACGTCAGTGGATAATAATAAGTGAAGGATATACAAACAACATAAATAAAAAGCATAAATATAAAATTGATTAGAGAAAAAGATACATGTTTAAGTTGATCTTTTCCTTTTCCTCACCGGACTAAGACTTATATGTCCCTTATGGGTACGAAAAGATAAGTTGACCCATATCCCCTCATCATGATCATCCCTCATATACAACCCATCATCTCTATTTGGATCAGTCTCAAGTGACTAGGATGCCTCGAGGAAAGGATCATTCTCCATATCAGTAGCTTCATTGTCTTTATCACCAATATTATTGACATTTATTTTGTGTGTCAAAAGAACAATTTACCACATCTTATCAGATGGATCAGTGACATAAAACACTTGTTGAGCTTTAGATGCCAAAATAAAAGGCTTATCTTTATACCCTACCTTATTGAAATCCATTCGGATGAAACCCAACTCATCCATTTGAACGCTGTTATTGTTGTCAACCCACATACATTGGAAAATAGGCCCCCCCGAAACATTGTGTAGTCCAAGTCCCATATGCGTTTAATAACGCCAAAGTATGACATATTCGCGTAGATGGGTTCCTGTCTTTGGCACTTGCCACATCCATAACTTGAGCTACAAGAGTCACACCACATTTTGTATTGTACTCCGATCATGTTCTTTCATATAGAATGTTTACCCATTAATTAGAAAACATGTGTAAGAGAAGGTGTGTAGACTTCGACTTTGTGTTAACCATCTCAATCTTTCTGAAACTGATTCAGGATCTACATCACACTCTGCAAAAACGTGATTCCTTAGCCATGTTATAAAACTCTGATTGTGTTATGTTGTTATCTATTTCTCATACTTATTTGGGTTCATACCCCAGAGTTTGTCATTGTGTCTTTCAACATATGGCTCAACCTCATTGGAGTTTTGTAGAACATATAAGTTCACTTGCTCTCATTCTATCTTTGACATCGTCAGTATTTGAGTTCCCGTTATCCCTTCACCTGTTGTTCTTCCCATATAACTTTGAAAGCCTTATGGCCTCGACATTGGATAGGTATTTAGTACAGAATTCCACAGCTTCTTCCACTATGTACCATTTAACAAAATAGCCCTATAGTCGTGATTGATTTTTCATATACCCTTTCAATATTTTCATGTAACGCTCAAACGAATACATCCATCACATATAAGCAGGCCCACACAGTTGTGTCTCTCTAACCAAATGAACGGTTAGATAAACCATTATGTCAAAGAACGAAGGTGGAAATACATCTCAAGCCCAGACAAAGTCACAACAATTCCTCTTTGTAATGCCGACAACTTCATAGGGTTAATCACTTTGCTACAAATCGCTTTGAAGAAACTACATAGTTTAATTATGGACGATCGCACTCTTTTGGGAAAAATGGAGCGTATCTCGATTGGTAGCAAATTCCTATGAAAACATGACAATCATGAGACTTTAGACCCTTTAACTTCATATATTTCTTCGAGACAAGGGTCCTAATGTTTGAAGAGTACCCCTTGTTGGTGTAAGCCCTAGTGGCCAACCTATTTTGAATAGATAATCATATTTGTATCATGGCTTTGATCATATATTTGATATATGTACAAGGCATTCATTACTTTGTTATTGTTATGATCATATATATAGCATAATAAAGTCCTTAGAATAGATAGTTCGTTTAATGGTACATCAAGTGTGACTTGATCATGAGACTCCATTAAACTTTAGAAAACTCTTCTTAAAGTATCTGTAGTCAAGTATTATTATTAATTACAACAATAATAATACATCAAGACTATTATGTGAGTGACTTGATGATCACATCTCACGGGTCATGGATATATGATATCAAATCTTCACATAGGTATAAATATTGATGGAATATTTTTAATGAATTCACCCGCGATGAGAACGCTGCATAATAGTTATGTATGTATCATAAGCATTTCTCATGGTGACTATAGTGAAGTGGCCCTTCGACTTGAAGTCACTATGATTCCTACATGAGAAGTTATAGGCTTTAATACTATCGAACGTTATCTGTAACAGGATAATCATAAAGGTAGTAATTGGGCCTGCAATTAGTCATGCAGAGGGATGTGAGTGATGTAAATAGGATTTATCCCTCCTATGTAACAAGAGTAAGGTCTATGGCCACTCGATGGTGTGAGACGTAGAAATACATGACCATGCTAAGTTGGGATAATATGAGATATTGGGCCCAAATGATTACACGTCTACTCCTTGATCGAGAAACATATAATTGGACTTTACAAGGATGACACATTTATGCCTTGTGTTCAATCAAGACATTGTGACGAAGGGATATTGGCTACATTGTAAATATGGTCGTAGTTAAGGTTATATCGTATCAAATATTCTCATTAATTGGGTAGCAATGATTTATTGCTAGATGCCACTCATTATTTATAATATTAAATGGGATTTAATATTATTGCCAGCTTAATGGGAACCTATAGGGTCACACACATAGAGCAAATGATCAGAGATGTAATTTAATTAAATAATTAATGTGATTTAATTAAAAATTAAATAATGTGTCTATATGGATAAGGGTTAGTGAGTGATATAGCTTATATAAAGCTATACACCTCACTTAAGCACACAACCAACACAAGTCACAAAGCAGTTGCTAATCCTAGTGGCTGCTCCCCTTGTGTGTGTTGCACCCTCTCCCTTTTCCTGATAGCTACCACTACACTATCTCCGACGATGGTTTGCTCACGTGGACTAAATAGAGGCATTGCTACCTTGCAATACTGGTGATAGAGGAGCCTCTCCTTTTGGTGGTTGCAGCCACAATGTTTATCGGATCTACTGCCCTATAGCTGTGTTAATCAAGTTGCTAAGCTCTCCGTAGAAGTGTTTGTGATTAACCAGTGTTGCTGACGTTCTCACAGTGTTCGTGGTAAAGCTTTGCTTCAAAGATAAACCCCTATAACAATGGTCACGCTTATTTGTTGAGATTCTTAAAAAGGAATTTTTTTTCTCACAAATGGGTTATAAATTGTTTATCTCCCATGAATTCCCAACAATGGTATCAAAGTCGGTCTGCGAAACTATGACCTTTTTTGAGTTTACCTGTCATATTCATGACAACATTTTTAGAGTTTTAACATGCTTAGGTCATGTTTATGATTTCGTTTTCTAAATTGATATGATATGATATATATATATGCATTATACCATGTTTGTATGATTTATATGTGATATAAATCTGTTAAACATATTTATTTGGATTTTTATGCTCTTTGTTCACAGGGTTTCACGCGTGGAAACCTTGTTGTGGCTTTGAGCACGGTCGTGCATAAGCTGAGCACGGCCGTGCACCACGAATCAATGTCAATGACTTACGAACACATGCCGTGCTCCTCGAAGTATGCCATCTAGTCAAGGATATCAGTGTATTGCTTGGAGTCGCCATAACACAAAAGAGCTACCAACTGGTCACATGTCAGCCTTTCCAACCCTGATACCTCCAAGACTATTTAAAACGTCACTGTAAAATTCGCACCAGCATCAAGGTGTAAGCTCAACTCCTAGGCTCAAGGCCTTACAGACTCATGCAACACCAGGCCAATGCTTACACAAAGCAGATGCTATAAAATGTCTATCCACCGGATAAACCTCATGATTCCATAGGAACCTTCTCATATAGGTGTTTCACCATTAAAGTGATTTATTACATTTATCCATCGGATAACTTCAAGATTCACCAAGGTTCTCTTGCTTAGGAACTACATACATTTTAAGTGTTTTAAATTTTTATCCACTGGATAAATCTCGTGATCCCTCTGAGATCGAGTCATCACAAGACTACACGGTTAGACGATGTTCTCGAGTCCGACTTACCGGCCCGTCATCAAACTATTGTTCCAAACCAAAATGTTTCATGTTTGTATTCGTGTCTTATGATATATTTCTCAAGTCCTAAGTGTCTTATGAAAAAGGATTGAGAATCCTCTAGTTAAGTCTTCGATCCTTTCTAAGTTAGAGGGTACTTATCTTTCAAGTAATGAAATACATCTTGATTCACTTAAGTCTTATGAATCAATTGATGAATGAATCATCAATGGTGTAACATATGACCTTGTTTCACCATGTCCTATACTTTCTTATCTCTTGCTTTCACACTAAGTTAATTACTCAACTTAGGGTTTTACACTTAGGAATATCCTTAGTTTTGAGTTCAAAACTCTGTTGTTTAAAGGTGAGTACATAACACATATTTGTTTTATACCTAGGCAAAGTGCCTTAGTACCTTTGATTCAAGTCTTATACTTTGAAAACATTATTTCAAAAAGCTTTGTAGTTTCAATTAAACTTAAAGTTGGAAGTTGGAGTTTAAAACTCTTTTGCATTAACTAAAGAAGAGAAATCTTCTTAAGTCCAAACGCTTTTTAACTTGAAATCATTTATACTTAAACTTGAAATTAAGTATTTTATTGAAATCAAAGATTGGTTTTATGTTAAAAACCCACATAGTAATCGAATGTTACATAAGAATTTTCAAAGTTGCTTGTTATTGAAAATACTTGATTCATTAGCTTTCAAAACGTCATTTTGATTTACTTAAGCTATAACTTAAGAATCCCATGGCCTAATCCAAAGTTGTGGTTCATTCAAATATTGTTTCTTTGTTTTGCTTTGATTCATCTTTCATTAAACCAATTTAGAATTGTAAATCATTGAAGTTTCAATGATTGAAGTTGAAAATCCTTTTGTTTATGATTTGGCCGAATCCTATACTGGTTTAATGTGAATATTTTTCTTCACAAACATTCATCACAAGCAAGTATAATCATCAATGCATCAAAATGAATAACAACATAAAATCCAATTCCAGAAATCAACACAAAACTCGTATACAGAATTTTCAGCATTTCATGCATCAACTTGTGACAAACCTTTGATTGACCAAACGAACTCGGATTTGATAAAATGAGGACTCATATGAAAGCTTAGGATATCTAATTTTTGGCTATAAAATTTATTTTCACAAACAATAACCGAGTTAGTACAGTTTCATAAAATAGCCACTGTATTTAGAATCCAAGACAAAAATTTATGCTTAAATTGAAACAAATTTTCAAGGGGTCAAATCTACATGGAACTAAACTAAATTTGTTATCAAAATAAATCCCAAAATGTCTAGTTTCAAAATAAAAAATAATTTTTGAAATCCGAGGTCCAGGTTGAGTGAAAAATCGAAATAACTCACATAAAGTCAGATCTGAAAATCATATTTTCACAAACTCTTTTCAAGAAGAAGACGGAGGAACCCTAGGTTAGGGTTTTCCCACACATAAAATTTATTTTCAACCATTCAAACACATCAATGAACACCAATCAAGCCACAAATAAATATTACAACATTGTTCTCATAGAGAACCAAATAGACAAAGTAGCAAAACCCTTGGTTTAGGGTTTTACCCAAACCAAACTCATAAACCATTTTCATAACCACCAATGTGGTGTGATGTGGTTCACTCCCCAATTACTTTAATGAAGATCTTTAGGATGAGAAAAACTCCAAGCTCCAAGAACAAGGAGAGGTCGAAACCTTTAGAGAGAAAGAACAAGGTTTTGAAACTTGTTTTATAAAGATCATAAACTAGTAGAAGTTCACTCATAATTTAAAGTAGGGAAATGAAGAGAAAATGAAGACCAATTAAAGCTTACCCAAAGAAGAACACTTTGAAGATCAAGTTGGTGTTCTTAAAGGTCAAGAACAAACTTTCTCCAATCAAGAAACTTTCTTCACCAAAGTTGTTCTAGAGACCAAGGATAACAAGGTTATGGTCTTAGAATGAACAAACAAGTTTTGGTTCATGGATTAAGGATCAAAACCGTATGAACACTTAAGAGAGAGAAGAGAGAAATCTCAAGTGTTCATGAAATGAAGTTGTTTGATCTTTGAAGAAATAAAATGTAAATGGAGTGGTATTTTTGGTATGGCATGGTCGAATGGCCTAATGGTTTTTACCGCAAGTTAAGCTAAAAGCTTTATGACATGGATGTGATCATGTGTAAGTAATTTGTATGGCTAGGATTTAAAGAGTAAGATATGTTATGGAGCTCTCATGCAAAGTAGTAGAGATTAACCATAAATAAGTCAATTAGCTTTCTCCATAAAAGGTAAGGTTGATAGGTTATTAACCAAGAGACATAGGAATTTAATCCACTGGTTAAAGGAATAAAAAGGTGATGGATGGTTCACATAAAAGTGACAATGTCTCGTGAAGCGTGAAAAGCAGTCATGAGCTACTCCCGATTCTGGACCAGAACAACTTCCCCAGTCCTGGCACACATCCCAAGGCAAATCGATCTAAATTAAAATAATAATAATTTTATCAGTTCCAACTCAAAACAGCACACTGGGTTCAAAAAAACATTTTACGATTATTGAGCTCACAATTGAAATTCAAATATGAATTTCCAATTATTACCTAGGCTAAAATATCTTTTTGGTCCCTTATCTTATTTTTTAGTTTCAATTTGGTCCCTTAACTTTTAAAAGTTTCAATTTGTTCCCTTAACTGTCTCTGTTAACACATGTTAGTCCTCTCCGTCAATGACATAAGCAAATGACTTTCAAATTGGTCCTTTAAATTGTTAACAAGTTTCACATTGTTCCCTTTAACTTTTAAATGAGTTTCAAATTTGTCCCTTAAATTTTAAATGAGTTTCAAATTGGTCCTTTAAATTGTTAACACATATGATACTTCCGTCACTTTTGCTTATGTCATTGATAGAAAGGACCAACTTGTATTAACATAGACAAATTAAGGGACTAAATTGAAACTTTTAAAAGTTAAGGGACCAAATTGAAACTAAAAATAAGTTAAGGGACCAAAAAGGTATTTTAGCCTAACTATTATTATGATTATGATTAATTAGATTGTGTTCTCAATCAAGTTATTCACACAAACAGTTAAAAAGTTAGACATAAGATTGTTGGGATGTTACATAATCTGGTTGACTTGCCTTTGTAAATCGAAGCTGCTGCTTCAAAACAAATTATTTAATTTGTAAAGCTTGAAGGCTAACTGAAGAATACTTGTTGAGCCTGGAGAGACTAAGTGTGAAAACAATACTCTTGTTGTTGATCCTGAAGAGGCTAGGTGTGCAAAGAATACTTGTGTCTGTATCGTGATCAATTATAATGGAAATCTTGGTTTAGCCAAGAACTGGACGTAACCCAAAGTTTAGGGTGAACCAGTAAAAATCATTGAATGTGATTCTCTCTTATCCTTAACTCTTGTTTATTGCTTTAAGTTTTCTAACGTGCATCTAACCAATGGTTAAATCTGCTTACCTAAAACAAAGTCTTTTGTTTTATCTCTGCGTTCTTATTAAGTGTTTAAAAACATCTTCAGCCGCATCCAAGCGTCTTATCCTTGCTTTCAAGTGTCTTATCCTTAAGGTTTTTGAAAAGAATTTCTATTTTTCCAAAAATATTTAGGTAAACACTATTCAACCCCCTTCTTGTGTTTACTTTGGTTATTTCAAGAGGTGCTAAAAAATCTTGCTGAGAAGGAAGTGGCTGAGAAGGGAGCGATTCATGAGACGACCCGCCGTCCCATCAGTAGAACCTAAGATATTAACTAATCTTAATCGCATAATAACGTTAGCGCGCCTTATTAAAACGAAGCGAAGCGGAAAATCTAGCGCGGAAGCAAACAAATACACGGCACGCAACGCTTCAGAGTACACAGCTTAAAATATAAAGAAATATATCACATACAGTATTGCCCCATCAGTAGGGCTACAGTAATACAGTAATACATACGAGTATACTCTTACAAACCAAAATAAAAGTATGAAAAGTAGGCCGAGAGATAGCTCTCCGACTAATCACGATCATTGCCCAGCCTCTCGAGGCTAGGGTCCGCGACACGTCCTCCAGCGTCAGGCTCGTAAGGAATGCCGTCCAGCTCTTCAGCAACTGGTTCCTCCTCGGGGTCTTCCCATAAAATAGGAGCAACACATACAGAAAAATAGCGGGAGATAAGAAACATATATCATCAATATGGGAGAGGGGCATCAGTACAGCATATATATATACATCACACAACACAGATAGCATATATAGCACAACTTCATCCATCTCTTAAGTCACCAATCACAATCATCTCAAATATCATTCTTTCGAATAAGCCTATAGGAGGGATACTAATCCCTATGTATATGCTGTCTTCCCTATATGCATGTCGGCCGATACATCACGTCCCCAATTGGACATCCCCATCGGGATCACATCACATCACATCACATCATATCCCGCCTCGGGATTTTACGTAACGTCCCCAATTGGACATCCCCCTTTGGGACCAAATGCTGTAGTATGAAATGTTATGAAAATGCAACAAACATCCATCGCAGGTTGATATCGGAACCTCACGCCTAAACACTCGTCCACGACCACGACACATCGCATCACATCAACGTCAACATCAATCATCACCATCAACATCACATCATCATCAACATCGCCTCAGCATCAGCATCACGACGCCTTGCGTCTACGAGCCACAGCTCCACGGTCGGGACCACAACGATATCAACCCGAACAACATCAACGCTCACCATACTCTCATCAACACTCAACCACCAATCAAATCACAATAACATTACAACAGTAATTCTACCAGTACAGCTATCATTATAAAGTCAAACAATAATTCATCATGTAGGCAGTTCAACAAATAAAACCAACAAATAATCAAATAACCAATTCAACACATCAACCTCAATAAACTACAATAGTCATATCATCAACTTAGTGGTGATAGCCCAAAAGTACCTACACCCAGGGTCCAGGCACTTTTCCAGGGCTCAACCTCTAGTAGGGTTTTAGGGTTTCCCTACACAGATTTATATATTCTATACTAGCTTGCCTTCCCGACGATATGAGTTCTTTCTCCCCACCTTAGTGATTTCCTCGAGCAGCTCCGGCTACGACTCCGCAGCTGTCAGTCGGGTGCGCTGTCGGATGTTCGAAGCCTGTCCGAGTCTATACAACAAAACACAACCAGAAATTAAAATAAGGAAACCATAATCTATCTAATCTCTAGGATTAGCTACTGCCCTTAATTACTTAAGTAGGCTAGGGATATTGAAATTCTACCAACTCTTGGATCAATGACCCTTAAGCATACCTAATGCATAATCAATGATCAATTATCAAAGATTTGAACCAAAACCCCTTAAACCATCAAAGTAGGGTTTCGGCCCTCACCATGAAAAATAGGTGAGAGTGTGATTTGGCCTCCTAAACACTTGGATTACATGATTAAGGGATGACACATGAGGAATCAAGAACAAAGAACAAAACCCATTTTTTTTCCCCGAAAACCCACCCATTCGGACCCTAAAAGATAAATAGGCTAGAGATTTTATTTCATCACAAGCTCTTGGATTATGATAGTAGGGAATGATGCTAGCTCATAGGAATTGGTTTGGTCTCAAAATGATTTTTCTACAATTTTCTAGAGATTTTTGAAGTTTAGATCTAGAAATTGAAATTCATGAAAATAAATGGTGAAAATAAATATTGAGAGCTCAAGTATGAAATCTATACCTTCTAGGTTGTAGAGGAGGATGAGAGGAGCAACTTTGCTTCACAAACTTGCTTGAAAAAGCTTGAGGAAGCTTGAGGAAAAAGAGGTTGAAAATGGAGGAAGAAAAGAGAAATGGAGGAAGAAGAAGAAGGAAGAAGGAAGAAGAAGAAGTTGGAGGTGATAAGGAGAGAGAGAGAGCTCGAAATTATGGAGAGAGAAAGTGAGGGTGAAGATATTTTCTTTGAGTTTTCTTAAGAGTTAAGAAAGGTAAAAAGGGTAAAAAGGTAATTAGTAAAAATAACCAAGGGCAATTTGGTCATTTCACGTCCCGACATTTCGAAATTCCTCACGACACTTGTAGGAGTCCCCAAATGATTTATCATAGCTCTAGTATGAAAATCATTGGCTCAAGGTTCTCGAAAAACCCTAAGATAGCTCGAATCGTCTCCTAGAACGATTATCGGCCTGAATATAATAATATTATTTTTATTTTCGAACGTCAGGACGAACTTTTTCAAAAGTGTAGGAAATGTGATTCTAAGACTAACTGTCTCGTTCGCGGGTCCAAATTAGGTCTTGATAGTAGTAAAGCACTACTGTCAAGGAAAAACGCAGACCGGGCTCCGTCTGAGTTTTCGGCCCAAAACTTAACCATAGCTTCCTACGATAGCGTAGAGCGTGACTATGGCCTCAGAATAATTTATTAAAGTTTCTAGACCCTCAAATAAAATACAATTAATTAATTACTTGATTAATTAAAAGATTAAGAAAATCGGGATGTTACATTACTACCCCCCTTAAAAAGAATTTCGTCCTTGAAATTCGACGTACCTTAGAATAGATGTGGATACCGCTGCTGCATATCCTCTTCGCGTTCCCAGGTGGCATCTCCTGTTGTAGCATCCCATATGACCTTGACTAAGGGAATCTGCTTTCTGCGGAGTTCCTTCACCCTCGTGTCTTCAATCCGTACAGGCAGTGCTTCGTATTCTAAGTTATCCCTTACCTGGATTGATTCGGGCTCTATCACGTGTGATGGATCGGGATGATATTTTCTGAGTTGGGATACATGGAATACATTGTGAATATTGGATAGGTTGGGAGGTAAGGCAATTTGTAGGCAACTGGACCAATTCGGCGAAGAATTTGAAATGGTCCAATGAATCTAGGTGTAAGCTTTCTGGATTTGATTGCCCTGCCGATTCCAGTTCTTGGAGTGACTCTCATAAAGACATGGTCGCCTTCCTGGAACTCCAAAGGTCTCCTCCACTTATCACTGTAGCTCTTCTGCCGATCCCGTGCGACTTTCATCTTTTCCCGAATTTTCTTAACTTGCTCCGTCGTTCGCTGTACCATCTCGGGTCCTATCAACTGATCTTCCCCGGTTTCATACCAACAGAGTGGTGTTCGACACTTCCATCCGTACAGGGCCTCGTATGGCGCCATGCCAATACTCGAGTGGAAACTATTATTATATGTGAATTCAATCAATGGAAGGAATACTTCCCGTGTTTTCCAAAACACATGCTCTTAAAAGATCCTCCAACGATTGAATCGTCCTTTCAGACTGACCATCCGTTTGTGGATGATAAGCTGAACTCATCCTGAGCTTCGTCCCCAATGCACCATTTAGACGCTGCCAAAACCTAGAAGTAAACCTCGGATCCCTGTCCGAAATTATACTCGAAGGTACCCCGTGTAATCTTACCACTTCTCTGATGTAAATCTGGGTTAATCTTTCTAAAGAATACCTTTGGTTGATCGGCAAGAAATGAGCACATTTCGTAAGCCTGTCAACGATTACCCAAACTGCATCGCGTCTCTTCTGCGTTCTTGGTAGTCCGGAAACAAAATCCATTGCAATGCTATCCCATTTCCATTCTGGGACGTCTAGTGATTGTAATAACCCTGCTGGTTTCTGGTGTTCAATCTTTGCCCTTTTGACACACCAGACAGGATTGGACGTATTCTGCTACTTCCTTCTTCATCCCAGGCCACCAAAACATTCCCTTTAGGTCCTGATACATCTTTGTAGATCCGGGATGAAAACTCAGTTTGCTCTTGTGTGCTTCTTCCAAGATCATGTTCCTAACTTCACTATCCTTAGGCACACATATCCTGTCTCCACACTTCAGGATTCCATCAGTACCCTTCTTGAACTCGGAAGTCCTTCCTTCTTCTACCATCTGGTTCTTTTCCTGTAGGTACTGATCTTCTCCTTGCTTTTTCCAGATCAAGTTCAGAAAATCACTAGTGATAATGATCATTCCTAAACTTATCTTATCTCTGGATAACTCCACCTCCAGGTTCAGATTCCTGAACTGTTCCAGCAGTTCCAGTTCCTTCACCATCATAGCGGACATATGCAAAGATTTCCGGCTCAATGCATCTGCCACCACGTTGGCCTTTCCTGGGTGGTACTGTAGATCAAATTCATAATCCTTTATGAATTCCATCCATCTCCTCTGTCGCATGTTCAACTCCTTTTGGTCAAACAAATACTTTAAACTTTTATGGTCGCTAAACACGCTGAATTTAGCGCCATAAAGATAGTTTCTCCACATCTTCAATGAAAACACTATTGCTGCCAACTCTAGGTCGTGGGTTGGGTAATTTCGTTCATGCACTTTTAGCTGTCTGGAAGCATAGGCTACAACCTTCCTTTCCTGCATAAGCACACAACCCAAACCTTGGTACGATGCGTCACAGTACACATCGAACGACATTGACGGATTTGGCAAGACTAGTACCGGAGATGTAGTTAGCCTCCCTTTCAGCTCTTGGAAACTAGTCTCACACTCTTCTGTCCATTCGTACGCTTTTCCTTTCCTCGTTAATTGCGTCAGAGGTAACGCAACCTTCGAAAATCCCTCGATGAACCTTCTGTAGTATCCTGCTAGTCCGAGAAAACTTCGGATCTCGGTTACCGTCTTAGGACTTTCCCATTTGACCACAGCTTCTACTTTTGCAGGATCTACTGCGATACCATCCTTGTCAATCACATGTCCAAGGAATTGTACCTCCTCCAGCCAGAACTCGCACTTCGACAACTTGGCATAGAGTTGTCTGTCCTTAAGAACTTGGAGTACAATCCTCAAATGCCCTTGATGTTCTTCCTTGTCCAAGGAGTAGATAAGGATGTCATCGATAAAAACAACGACAAACTTATCGAGGTACGGTCTGAAGATCCTATTCATGTAGTCCATGAACACTGCAGGAGCATTAGTCACACCAAAAGGCATAACTAGATACTCGTAGTGTCCGTACCGACTCCTGAAAGCTGTCTTTGGTATATCATCTTCTTTCACCCTTATTTGATGATAACCGGATCTCAAATCAATCTTAGAAAATACCGTTGCTCCCCTTAATTGGTCCATAAGATCGTCGATCCTTGGCAACGGGTACTTATTCTTGATTGTCACCTTGTTGAGTTGTCTATAGTCCACACACAACCTCGAACTGCCGTCCTTCTTCTTGACGAACAGCACTGGTGCTCCCCATGGTGAAACACTCGGTCTAATAAACTGCTTTTGCAGCATGTCGTCCAATTGCTTCTTCAGTTTTGCCAACTCTGTTAAGGACATTCGATAGGGTGCTATCGAAATCGGTCCGGCTCCGGGTGTAAGGTCAATTGCAAACTCCACCTCTCTCTTGGGTGGTAATCCTGGCACATCATCCGGGAATACATCCGGAAACTCACGCACCACTGGCAAAACATCAAGACTTGGAGTCTCTTCGGCTTCCAAAGAAAACAGCACCATGCACGCTCCTGATTGTACACCTCCCGATACACCATCACTGGCAGGCAATGATCCAGATTGCTTGGAAAAGCAGAGGGTTTTATTTGAACAGTCCAGTACTACATGGTTGGCCGAAAGCCAATCCATGCCTAGGATAATATCGATCTGCTGCATAGGCAGACAGACTAGGTCCACAAGAAAAGATCGGTTTTCTAACATAACCGGGCATTTTAAACAGACAAATAGAGTTGTCAGGGAATCACCCGTAGGTGTAGAAACAATCAAGTTATATGGTAAGGATGAAATAGGTAAATTCAAATGATCCACACACGCCAAAGAAATAAAGGAATGTGTAGCCCCCGAATCAAATAAAACAGATAAGAGTCCCCCCGCAACTAAGCACTTACCTTGTATCAGATCGGGACATTGAGAGGCTTCGGACCCTCTCACGGCGAACACTCTTCCCGTTGTCTGCGGCCTGTTCTGCTGGCCCACCATTTGTTGTCCAGTCCCAACACTCTGAGTCCTCCCGGCTTGCTGTTGAACTTGGCCCTTACCGGCGTCCCCTGTTCGACATTCGTTGGCATAGTGGCCCCACGTGCCACAACGGAAGCAAGTGACATTCGGTGCCTGAGCACACTCTTTCACTTGATGCGGCCAGCCACATCGAAAGCACTTGGAGAATCCTGGTTGTCCTTGACTGGCATTTCCTCTTCCATAGTTTGCTGGTTGCTGATTCGGGCGACTGTAAGGCTTCGCCCTCGGTTGGAACTTTCCTCCTCGACCTTTTCTGACCAAAGCTCCTGGTTGGTCCACCACTTGTTACTGGAGTTTGTGTAATTCGCTCTTGATCGTGTCCTTCCAGTATGGTACATTTTTCCACTAGCTCGGGAAATGATCGGATACTCAACGGCAGCATGGCTCTCTTCAACTCGGACCTTAGTCCGTCTTCGAACCTTCGGCACACCCAGTCTTCATCCGGGTGCACTTGGTAAAATTGGGAGAATTTCAGTAGCGCCTCGAACCTCATTGCGTATTCTCCAACCGACTTCTGGCCCTGCTTCAGGCTTAGGAATTCTTTTTCCTTTTCTTGACGAACACTCCTCGGAAAATATTTCTCCAAGAAGCTCTCGCGGAATGCCTCCCAAGTCAGTAATCTTCCCCCAGCCTCTAGCAGTCTCTGTTTGTTTCTCCACCATGCTTCAGCTGCTCCGACTAGCGTGAAAGCAGCGTAAGTAACCTTCTTATCCTCTCTGCACTGGATAGCCACAAAGACTTTCTCGATTTCTTGCAGCCATAGCTCAGCAGCCTCCGGATTATAGTCTCCATGGAATTGGGGAGGATTCCCCTTCATGAAAGCATTCAATCCAGTGTTTACAACTTCACCTCCTCCGACCGGATTCTGTTGTTGTCTAGCATCCCTCTCTTCCTGTCGCTGCATGAACTAAGCATTCTGCTGTGTTTGTTGCAGCATTGCAGCGGCCAAATCTCTCATGGCCCTCATCGCTTCGTCCTGATCTCCGCTACCTCCAACTCCCGAGGTATCCCTACTACTGTCGGGGCTCCCGGTTCCAACTAGTGCTCCCCTTCCTCTACCACGTCCTCTGGCCATTCTTTCCTGGTAAAAGATTAGTTAGGGAATGAAGAAAACAAAATTAATATCTAGTTTGTTAGTTATGAAAGAAAATGAAGAAAACAAGAGAAAAGGCAAGAACAAGGTTTCGCTTAGCGAGCTCAATCCGCTTAGCGAATCTGAGTGCATTTCGCTTAGCGAGGATCCATTCGCTTGGCGTAATTGGGACAGCGATGCACCATTTGAAACCTGTCTGGATCGCGTAGCGAGATCAATTTCGCTTAGCGAAATTGATTGGAACTTCTCTGGATCGCTCGGCGAGATCATTTCGCTTAGCGAAATTGATTGGAACTTCTCTGGATCGCGCAGCGAGGCAAAATTCGCTTAGCGAAACAATATTTCGCTTAGCGGAACAATATTTCGCTTAGCGAAATTCCCCAGATCCTTAGTTATTCCCAACAAGAATAGAACACAGTTGGTACCCAATGTGGACATAACCGTCAATGCTGGTATACTTCCTAAACCACACAGTCCGATATTAGAATTCGAACTGCTCTGATACCAATAAATGAGACGACCCGCCGTCCCATCAGTAGAACCTAAGATATTAACTAATCTTAATCGCATAATAACGTTAGCGCGCCTTATTAAAACGAAGCGAAGCGGAAAATCTAGCGCGGAAGCAAACAAATACACGGCACGCAACGCTTCAGAGTACACAGCTTAAAATATAAGGAAATATATCACATACAGTATTGCCCCATCAGTAGGGCTACAGTAATACAGTAATACATACGAGTATACTCTTACAAACCAAAATAAAAGTATGAAAAGTATGCCGAGAGATAGCTCTCCGACTAATCACGATCATTGCCCAGCCTCTCGAGGCTAGGGTCCGCGACACGTCCTCCAGCGTCAGGCTCGTAAGGAATGCCGTCCAGCTCTTCAGCAACTGGTTCCTCCTCGGGGTCTTCCCATAAAATAGGAGCAACACATACAGAAAAATAGCGGGAGATAAGAAACATATATCATCAATATGGGAGAGGGGCATCAGTACAGCATATATATATATACATCACACAACACAGATAGCATATATAGCACAACTTCATCCATCTCTTAAGTCACCAATCACAATCATCTCAAATATCATTCTTTCGAATAAGCCTATAGGAGGGATACTAATCCCTATGTATATGCTGTCTTCCCTATATGCATGTCGGCCGATACATCACGTCCCCAATTGGACATCCCCGTCGGGATCACATCACATCACATCACATCATATCCCGCCTCGGGATTTTACGTAACGTCCCCAATTGGACATCCCCCTTTGGGACCAAATGCTGTAGTATGAAATGTTATGAAAATGCAACAAACATCCATCGCAGGTTGATATCGGAACCTCACGCCTAAACACTCGTCCACGACCACGACACATCGCATCACATCAACGTCAACATCAATCATCACCATCAACATCACATCATCATCAACATCGCCTCAGCATCAGCATCACGACCCCTTGCGTCTACGAGCCACAGCTCCACGGTCGGGACCACAACGATATCAACCCGAACAACATCAACGCTCACCATACTCTCATCAACACTCAACCACCAATCAAATCACAATAACATTACAACAGTAATTCTACCAGTACAGCTATCATTATAAAGTCAAACAATAATTCATCATGTAGGCAGTTCAACAAATAAAACCAACAAATAATCAAATAACCAATTCAACACATCAACCTCAATAAACTACAATAGTCATATCATCAACTTAGTGGTGATAGCCCAAAAGTACCTACACCCAGGGTCCAGGCACTTTTCCAGGGCTCAACCTCTAGTAGGGTTTTAGGGTTTCCCTACACAGATTTATATATTCTATACTAGCTTGGCTTCCCGACGATATGAGTTCTTTCTCCCCACCTTAGTGATTTCCTCGAGCAGCTCCGGCTACGACTCCGCAGCTGTCAGTCGGGTGCGCTGTCGGATGTTCGAAGCCTGTCCGAGTCTATACAACAAAACACAACCAGAAATTAAAATAAGGAAACCATAATCTATCTAATCTCTAGGATTAGCTACTGCCCTTAATTACTTAAGTAGGCTAGGGATATTGAAATTCTACCAACTCTTGGATCAATGACCCTTAAGCATACCTAATGCATAATCAATGATCAATTATCAAAGATTTGAACCAAAACCCCTTAAACCATCAAAGTAGGGTTTCGGCCCTCACCATGAAAAATAGGTGAGAGTGTGATTTGGCCTCCTAAACACTTGGATTACATGATTAAGGGATGACACATGAGGAATCAAGAACAAAGAACAAAACCCATTTTTTTTCCCCGAAAACCCACCCATTCGGACCCTAAAAGATAAATAGGCTAGAGATTTTATTTCATCACAAGCTCTTGGATTATGATAGTAGGGAATGATGCTAGCTCATAGGAATTGGTTTGGTCTCAAAATGATTTTTCTACAATTTTCTAGAGATTTTTGAAGTTTAGATCTAGAAATTGAAATTCATGAAAATAAATGGTGAAAATAAATATTGAGAGCTCAAGTATGAAATCTATACCTTCTAGGTTGTAGAGGAGGATGAGAGGAGCAACTTTGCTTCACAAACTTGCTTGAAAAAGCTTGAGGAAAATGGAGGAAGAAGAAGAAGGAAGAAGGAAGAAGAAGAAGTTGGAGGTGATAAGGAGAGAGAGAGAGCTCGAAATTATGGAGAGAGAAAGTGAGGGTGAAGATATTTTCTTTGAGTTTTCTTAAGAGTTAAGAAAGGTAAAAAGGGTAAAAAGGTAATTAGTAAAAATAACCAAGGGCAATTTGGTCATTTCACGTCCCGACATTTCGAAATTCCTCACGACACTTGTAGGAGTCCCCAAATGATTTATCATAGCTCTAGTATGAAAATCATTGGCTCAAGGTTCTCGAAAAACCCTAAGATAGCTCGAATCGTCTCCTAGAACGATTATCGGCCTGAATATAATAATATTATTTTTATTTTCGAACGTCAGGACGAACTTTTTCAAAAGTGTAGGAAATGTGATTCTAAGACTAACTGTCTCGTTCGCGGGTCCAAATTAGGTCTTGATAGTAGTAAAGCACTACTGTCAAGGAAAAACGCAGACCGGGCTCCGTCTGAGTTTTCGGCCCAAAACTTAACCATAGCTTCCTACGATAGCGTAGAGCGTGACTATGGCCTCGGAATAATTTATTAAAGTTTCTAGACCCTCAAATAAAATACAATTAATTAATTACTTGATTAATTAAAAGATTAAGAAAATCGGGGTGTTACAATTCACAGGCAACCGGATGCTCATTACCTTAGTACCAAGGATGGTTGAACACTTGCATTGCAGAACCTTCTTGAGTTAATTGTTTCATTTTGTAATACTACATTTACATTTAAATAGCTTAGGTCGTCTCCATAGCTTGTTGACATATATCATTAGTTGAGGGTATCTTTGCATGCGAACTTTATTTAGCAATCCCTACCCGTCACATGGTTGCTAAGGGAAAATTGCATAACGAACCTAGTCAAACACTACACAAAAAACTGCTCCCCGCCAACCATGTTAGCGTTGCGATTGAGGTTGCACTGGAGGGGGATGCACCATTATCGGTACATATTTATGACGATGAGCTGATGAAAGTAGGTGATGCAATAGGTACTTTTGTGACATGGCCAATCCACCTCATTCAAGTAGGAAATGTTATGGTATGTCAATAGACAAGATTCCTTATAATGTAGTGCATATTTATTTCACTAGTTGATCACTTATTGTTACTCTGAACTGCGATAGATTCAGCAACCTGCAAAATCTGTAAAATCCAAAGGAGACACCAAACGAAAAAGTCATAGAACACAAACCTATAAGTTACGGCCCCAAGGAAGAGGTCTCATCCCTTACCCACATTAGATGGTGTAGTAAGTGTCCATCGTCCCCAAATTAAACATTGTGAAGCTCTTACGTCACTCGTGGAGAAGACTGGTTTAACCAATATTACTTTGCAATATCCTTTTGATGATAAATGAGTTACAATTTTGCCATTGAAATTCAGAAAGCAGTAAAAATTGGGGTGTTACAATAAAGTATATGAACTCCAAAACAATTGTGGTATACTTTTAGGCTATCAAATCGAGCATCTTCTTCATAACACAAAGCTAGAGGAGCCAATCATACTCACATACATCAAGTACTTCTTTAAACCCTATAAGTGAACAATGTATTTTAGTCTTGTTATTTAAACATTGAAGTTTTTGGTAATTCATTTGTATTTTTTCATTTAAGGTACTTGGGGAACGAAGTGATGGTCCTATCTCAAAAGACGAGATTTTCGTTCTTGCACCCTCAAAAAGAAAGTACTTGCATGGAGAAATGGATTGCGGAGGGATCACAATATATATGACATGTTCTCATGCGAAATTGCAGGCCGGATAAGTTGCTTATGGCACCTATCAACGTTGGGTTAGTCACTATTCTAAACATAATTTACAATAATGAATTCTATGAAATGTTGCTTATGATTTGCTAACTCAACATTTTTTTTAGTTCACATTGGGTGTTGGTCATCATCGATGTCTATCATCAGAATGCTTATTATCTGGATCCAGCGCCTAATGGTCAAATAAAAAATTGCGGGATGATGAAAAAGGAATTTGAGGAGTAAGGATATGTGAGACAACCCCTTCCTCAAAGGTCCCATTGGTAACCCGAACTCAAATTCGTAACGTTGTAGTGCAGTGTGGTAATATAAAAATGCGGAAAATATTAAAACAAACAACACTGACACCACAACTATATATAGCATACATATAAAAGTATTGGCTCCATCAGTAGAGCCTACAATAACTGATACCAATTATCTCAGAGTACGCAACTAATATTAACATATACCACTGAAAGCATGGTAACAAAATAAAATACATCAGACTTCCTCTCCTGGCCCCAAAAATACAATTCACTCAAATCCATGTACTGGCCATAACAAAACTAATACTGTCTACCCAAACACGACTCTAACGTATACCGTAGTCGGGCCCGTATACACTAGTCTTCGCTGAGAGTAGTCAGTCTCCCAGAGACGGTCGTCCTCTGCATAGAGCAGCTCCAAGTTCCCCAGCACTGGGATCCGAGGCTCTCCTGCCAGCATCAGCTTCAATCAGTATGCCATCAATCTCCTCTGGAAACTCCTCAACAGGATCTTCTCGTACGATCGAGAATAAAATACGACAGAGAGAAAAATAGGGGATAAGAAACAACAAATCATCATAAATGGGAAAACAGCTATAAAATAATTTATACAGATAGCAACACCCAACAACACAGCCGTGTCAATCAATCAACTCCCTAATCGTTCTCTCTTAACTATTATCTCTTACACTCATGCAACTAATGACTATACGGATGTGATCACGACGCGACATCCCCAACAGATCAAGATGTCTCGTTCATCTCTGTGCTAGCCCCCGTAACGCAAGGTTCAGCCAACAGCCCGCAGGCTCAACTCATCTCATGGGTACGACATATTCCCCCGCCCGCAGGCCAGGTCGGGACATTCACCCATCCGTTAACAACCAATGGGTACAATCATCTCCCCGCAGGCAAGATCGATCGCCCATATGCCAACACAGTGTTGAACAACAACTATGCAACATGAACCTCACCGACTCATCTCGAATCAACACTTAGTGTCTCAATCACGAATTATAACAACCATGACAAACTTTCTCCGGCTTAACCGGGTATCAAATTTAAATCACAACGCAAACAAATCAACTGGATCTCTAGGTTGAACACCAACATAATCTAAAAAACCAGAAAATGACACACATACTAGCAGCAAGTATGGTGCTCACTCTATCTCCCTAGCTTTATCGTAAGGTGCTTACTCTATCTCCCTAACTTTATCTAGTTGATATTATCTTCTTTCCTCCATTATGATTAGTCCTTGCTAAAATTTATTTTGTGCATCATTTCCACATATAGTTTATTTAATACTATCACCAAATTATAGTTTCCATTCACCATATGTTCCTCTGTAGCTCCAAATCCCATGCATATATACCATATATGTTAATGGAAAGATCTGATTTGTTCAGAATGTAACTTATTTGCAGAGGAAGGTGACACAATAACTCTCTCACACAGACTTACACATAAACACCGTGGCCATCTAGGACCACATCGCCATTCCATCAAAAACATCACTAAGCTTTGTCATTTTGCAACACAATCTCAATAACTCAAGAACAAGTGAATTAACATCAACTGCTGAAGAAAATAAAACATACAAACAGCCACAAATTTCTCTATTCCAAAAATCCAAGAATGATAACCAAAGATTGAGGAAGTATTAGGATTAAGAAAATCTTTCAAGTTAAAATAATGACACCCCCAGAAATCAAAGAGACCGAAGCCAAACAACTCTAGTAATTATGCATGTAACAAACAAAATGTATCAAAGCCAAACAAGAAGAGAAATATTAAGAAGTTTAGGTCTTTGCAACATAACAGAGGAAAGCAAGAAAAAGAAAACCTAGTTGAAATGATTTCAGTTTATACCGATGAACCAAATCATATCCTAACAAACAACACACTAAAACTTTCTCAGCAACCCATTATTTAAAATAAAAATAGAAACCCACATCCATAACCAATTCCCCAAGTCAGAACACACTAAATCACCTTAATCAAACCAATTTTGTTTAATCAAATTTTATATACATATCAACAACCTTCAACAAAACAAAGCAAACCCATCCCCAAAACCCCCAAATTCAAGGGTTCATGACAAGCATCCCTGCTAATCCCCAATTTCAAGAGCATAACCCAACCCTTCAAGTGCATAATCAAGGTTCATGACTAAATAAAATCAATGGTAACATACCTGAATGTAAACTCAGATGGAAGTGATGGCAGTCTCCTCCAATACTGATGATGACGCGCGCAGGGAAGCGAGAATCTTACGGAGAAGGTGAAACGGCGCGGTGGCAGCAGAATGGTGATGCGGCGGCAGCAATCACGTCGCACAGGTAAGAGAGGCTAGGAGCTTCATTTGGGAGCTTAAGCTGCCATAGACAAAAGAAAGAGAAGGGTCTGGAGTGTTATATGTCTGAAAATTTTAGCGTCGGCCTTCAAATAAAAGCTTTGCGTGTTTAAAATAGCGTCGGTTGGCCGACGCTACATATGAAAATAAACTTAGCGTCATCCTTTAGCGTCGGCTCAAACTCAATAAAAAAATTATTCGTGCTCTAGCGACGGCTAGCGACCAGATGGCCGACGCTAATTCCCAAAAATAGCGTCGGAGTCGTGGCCGACGCTAAAAGTTTGCAGCTACATGACTAGTTTCTTGTAGTGCCTTGTGTACATTCTAGCGCTAATTGACCTACTTGGCCACATCGGAAACACTGGCGAGTCTCCCTTATCGGACAATCCCGAATTGGATGTGATCCTCCACACCTAAAGCAGCCACTTGGTTGGAGTTGTCCTTCAGCTGATCTTGTTGTTTGACGGTTATAAGGCCTTAGTCCCGTCTGAAATCTTCCCTTTCCTCCTCGACCTCTCTGGTCAAATCTCCGGCACTACAAGAAAACAGCTCATTACCGACGACCTAAAGCCGTCAGTAATCACCAAAAACCATCGGTACCAACACATTTCCGATGACCTATTATCCGTCGGAAAGAGGCTTGTCGGAAATTATTATCGACGGCTAAACCGTTGGCAAACATTACCGACGGCTAGATCGTCGGTAACATAGCCGTCGGTAACTTTACTGACGGTTTAGCCATCGGTAAAGTGTTCATGGGCATTACCGACGGCCAGACCATCGGTGGATATAAATTTTTTTTTAATTTAAATTTTAATTGATTAATTAATTATTATTTAATTATATTGTATATTTATTAAATTTTTTTCTTTGTTATTAATTATTTATAAATATTAATTAAATAAATAGTGCAAAATAAAATTAAAAATAATATTAAAAAATTTAAAATTATATCCAAATAAGAAATAACATATGTTTTTACAATACATAGAAATATAAATAAAAAAATGAATATGAAAATCTAATAATCCCTATCATAATGATGAGGAGACTGGATAAGATTTTCGAAAGAGTCCTCATCATCGTCGGCCCTGGTGCGACTGGTTGGCTGATCTGGATGGGGGGCTGCTGCCGAGGAGGCTGTTGGTGCATTTGTTGTATGCTCAGTAGAATCTGCTCCATCTGACGCTTACACTCCTCGGCAAGCCGCTCACGCTCCTCGGCACGACACTCGGACTCAGCCAGTCTCTGCCTTAGCTCAACAATCTCCTGATCAGCGTGGCGACTGGCTCAGGTGGATGATGTGGCGTTGATATCCAAGCTCGAAGACCCTTTCCGATAGTAACCGGAAAGGTCTCCTGTACCGTAAAGACGACCTCTCTTCTTGCCGCCAACAACTTTAGCCCAAACACGCATTGCAAACCGATGCTGCTCCTCGGGCTCATGTGGGGTGGAGGAAGATGTTGTTGCCTGAGACATCCTCTCCTCGAACTCCTCCTGTTATGCATAATCAAACAAATTAACGAAGACTATATTTAATAAAACCATACATTTCAAAACTATTAATAAATGAGGCATTACCTGAGTGCGCCTAGAGCGCTCATCTACATACTCGCCAGTACCCTTCCTAGTATGGGTGTGGCGATGGAGCTCGTTAATCGGCACTGGTCCCCTCCTGTCCCCAACCTGTACGTACTAACAATAATTAAAAAACAGTACAAATAATATGTATTAAATATGAATGAATGTACCAGATGCTCAAAGTACTCCGCCTGGCAGATGGAACCTCCTGTGTTCAGGCTCCCACCCTTCTCTGATGCCCTATTTTTCTTTGCTTGGGCTGATTTTTTCTGGAAATCAGCAGTAACCCAGTGGCGGCATAGGGTATCCCAGACTTCATCTCCCACCCATGAGGGTCGCTCGCCCTCAAGCGAGCGTCCCTGAGCATATCGGATAGGCGATGGGAGGCCTTCATATGAAAGTTCCTCTCGACCAATGCTTCATCCTCGGCTCTCCAAGCAACTTTTGTCTGTATTAAAAATACATAAATAGTAATTTATTATATTAATAATTTATATAAAATAATAAGCCAAAACATATTAAGTAAATTGAAAATTACAACTTACTCTTTAAGCGTCAAAGAAACTCCGCCTCTCATTGTCATCGAGCTCTCCCCATGTGAACCAAGGATAATGGAAAATTGACTCAATAACAGCTGCGATTTTCTTCGAAGCTACCTTCGAAGAAAGTAACCTTAACAGTAAAATCATGTGAATCAATATCAAGTAAAAACATATAATTAAAATTGAACAAATTTATTTTATTAATTCTTACCCTTTACCAGATGGCCTGATGATAGGTCGACCATCGGCCATGACCTCAACCTCCTTCTCCTCCTCCTCCTCTGCATCCGCCTTTGAAGGTGAGGGTGTATACCCTGGACTATACTCCTGCTCTTGCTCTGTAGCCTGATGACCAGGTGATGACCACCCACACCAGCTGAACTAGAAGCGCCCCGATGTGTATGTGTCTCAAACCCGGGTGGGAATCATATCGATCCCGGATGCTGTGAATGGTGTAGGTAAAACTGCGGGTAGGTCCTCCAGTTCTGCCTTCCTGCAGCTCTCGCTTCTTGTCGATGTTCTCAATGACTGAACATCTCTCCAGCATCTTAGGAAATCAGGTGATATTCAGTGGTGCGATCACCCTCTGCAAATTATATTTCAGGCCGTCCTCAAAACGCCTGCAAACCCATTCTTCATCAGGGAACCTCTGGTAAAATTCAAAAAATTTGAGTAGCGCTTCGAATCTTGCAACGTACTCCCCGACAGACATGGTCCATTACTTCAGACCAGTAAATTCTTTCTCTTTTTCCCTTCTCATCATCCTGGGGAAATATTTCTCCAAGAAGCATTCCCGAAACAGTCCCCAATTGATAACTCTGTCTTCTGCTTCATGCATCCTCTGCTTGCCTTTCCACCACAATTCTGCACCTCCCATCAGCATGAAGGATGCATAAGTCACTTTTCTGTCCTCACGGCAATGCATTGCCGCAAAAATTTTCTCCAGCTCTTGTATCCAGAGTTCAGCTCCTTCTAGGTTGAAGTCGCCATTGAACTGCGGCGGTTTCCCTTTCAGAAAAGTAGTCAGTCCGGCGTCTTCCATTATGACTTCACTCTGTTGTGTCTGATGCAGCATTGTCGTTGCCAATTCCCTAACTGTCCTCAGGGTTTTAGTTGATTTTATCTCATCACCAACGTGGGAATTTGCTTCGTAACCATTCCCGAGTTCAACGGCACTCGTTGTGACCCTTCTGCCACGTCTTCTAGGACGTCAGCGAGCCATTTAATTCCTTGTGGAAGAAATTATCATCTCACATTTGTAAGACATACAAGATCACATTATCATATGCATGCATCATATGCCTCACAAACGTTCGAATAGTTAGCTCTTACGATAACTCGCGTATCGGACACTCTACCCAACTTCTAAGCATAGTCAATACCCAATGCGGGTTTAACTAGACACGGCCAGAAATTACAACCTAACCCAAGCAGTCATTGATTAAGAATCAAACTGCTCCGATACCACTAAAATGAGACAACCCATTCCTCAGAGATCCCATTAGTAACCCGAACTCAAATTCTTAACGTTGCAGCGCAGCGTGTTAATATAAAAATGTGGAAAATATTAAAACAAACAACACTGATACCACAACTATATATATCATACATATAAAAGTATTTGCTCCATCAGTAGAGCCTACAATAACTGATACCAATTATCTTAGAGTATGCAACTAATATTAACATATACCACTGAAAGCATGGTAACAAAATAAAATACATTAGACTTCCTCTCCTGGCTCCAAAAATACATTTCACTCAAACCCATGTACTGACCATAACAAAACTAAGACTGCCTACCCAACCATGACTGTAACGTATACAGTAGTCCGGCTCGTATACACTACTCTTCGCTGAGAGTAGTCAGTCTCCCAGAGACGGTCGTCCTCTGCATAAAGCAGCTCAAAGTTCCCCAGCACTGGGATCCGAGGCTCTCCCTCCAGCATCAGGTTCAACCGGTATGCCATCAATCTCCTCTGGCAACTCCTCAACTGGATCTTCTCATGTGATCGAGAATAAAATACGACAGAGAGAAAAATATAGGGGATATGAAAACAACAACTCATCATAAAACACTCAACAATACAGTCGTGTCAATCAATCAACTCTCAAATCGTTCTCTCTTAACTATTATCTCTTACACTCATGCAACTAACAACTATATGGATGCGATCACGATGCGACATCCCCAACAGATCAAGATGTCTCGTTCATCTCTGTGCCACCCCCCGTAATGCAAGGTTCGGTCAACAGCCCGCAGGCTCAACTCGTCTCATGGATACAACATATCCCCCCCCCCCCCGCAGGCCAGTTCAGAATATTCGCCCGTCAACAACGTAAATTACGGTAACGACATATCCCCCCGCCCGTAGGCCAGGTCGGGATATTCGCCCGTCCGTTAACAACCAATTGGTACGATCATCTCCCCGCAGGAAAGATCGATCGCCCGTACGCCAACACAGTGATGAACAACAACTATGCAACATAAACCTCACTGACTCATCTCGG
The DNA here is from genome assembly GCA_039655645.1 of Ammopiptanthus mongolicus. Taxonomy (NCBI): domain Eukaryota; kingdom Viridiplantae; phylum Streptophyta; class Magnoliopsida; order Fabales; family Fabaceae; genus Ammopiptanthus; species Ammopiptanthus mongolicus. The sequence continues at coordinate 10,975,517 of CM077350.1, forward strand.
ATCAACACTTAGTGTCTCAACCATGACTTATAACAACCACAACCAACTTTCTCCGGCTTAACCGGGTATCAACTTTAAATCACAACACAAATAGATCAACTGGATCTCTAGGTTGAACATATATATATATATATATATATATATATATATATATATATATATATATATATATATATATATATATATATATATATATCCTCGAATTTCTCATCACATATTCATCTCCCAACTTATCAGAATTTACTGCCTATCTCTACTCAGACATCAACAGTCACAACATCACATCATAAAGCAACCAGAAACAGGTTCAATGATAATATCAACTCATAGATAAATTCAAGTAATTATAAACATATAATAGCCATAACATACATATCACATGTATTATAATAAATAGCCAATCTCAGAACAAGCAACCTCGACATACAGTAAAATCAACCTATCGGTCAATCGACCTCTAGTAGGGTTTAGATCGCCCTAAGCATATCCATATATATCTTATTTTTAAATCTTGCCTCCCCGAAGATATTGTGGTTCTTTCCCCCACCTTAGTGATGTTCCCGTGAGACTCCGGATGCGGCTCCGCGACTGTCAATCGGGTGTGTTGTCGATAGTTCGAACACTGCCCGATCCTTTACAACAAAACACAACCAGAAATCAATATAGTTAAATCACAAATTCCCTAATCCTTAGGACTAGGCTACTGCCCCAATTTAATTAAATAGGCTAGGGATGTTGAAATTCTACCAACTCTTGGATTAATGATCCTTGAGCATAACTAAGACATAATCCATGATCAATTGTCAAATACTTGAACCAAAACCCCTTAAACCAACAAACTAGGGTTTCGGCCATCCAAGTTAAAAATAGATTAGAGTTTGATTTGGATTTCTAATCACTTGGATTACATGATTTTGGAATGAAATAGGTTAAATCAAAAATCATTTCACACAAATTGAACAAAACCCATTTTCCCCCAAATTGGACCTAGGTTCGGCCAATCTAAAATAAATAGGCTAGGAACATGATTTGATTTCATGCTCTTAGATAGTGATATAAGAGGATGAAACTAGATCATAGAAATTGGTTTGGCATTAAAAAGATTTTTCTACAATTTTCTAGAGATTTTTGAAGTTTGAATCATAAACTTGAAACCATGAAATTTCAATGGAGAAAGATGAAGATTGAGAGCTCAAGAGTGAAGTCTATACCTCTTAGATGATAGAGATGGATGAGGTGATCAACTTTGCTTCTCAAATTTTATTGAAAATCCTTAAGGAAGCTTAAGAAAAAATGAGAGAAAGTTATAGAGAAATGGAGAAATGGAGGAATGGAGAAGAAGAAGAAGAAGAAGAAGAAGAAGAAGAAGTGAAGGGGGGAGAGAGAAGGGGAAGCGGCCGAGTGAAAAGGGTGAGGGAGGGTCAATTTTGTCCAAATTTTTTTAGATATTTTGGGGACACAAATGTTCATTAGGAAAAAAACCAAGGGTATTTTGGTCTTTTCGCAGTGTGAACGCGTTCAAATATTTTCTGTATGACAGGGGTGAGTCGTGGTGCGCTTCCCGAGATGATGTGACTTCGTGTTTATCCGTTAGCGGGTTCCGGTAAACCCCTATTCAGCTCTGTTTGGCTCCCGATTCGAGTTTTCGCCGGAATAGTTTATATTATTTTCATTTTTGAAGGTCAAAAACCAATTTTAGAAAAAAAGGTAGGAAATGCGATTATAAAACTAATTGTCTTGTTCACGAGTCCAAATTAGGTCTTTATAGTAGTAAAACACTATTGTCAGTGAAAAACGCAGATCGGGCTCTGTCTGAGTTTTCGACCCAAAATTTAACCATAACTTCCTACGATAGCGTAGAGCTTGACTATGGTCTCAGTTTATTTTATTTTACTCTCTAGACCCTTCAATAAAATACAAATTCATAAATACTATTTATTTAGAAAACTTGAAATCGGGATGTTACAATATGCGTTTATTTTCAACATAAATATATCTGTCATGATTCAAAATATTTAGTCTTATGCAGTTTATTTGATTTTGTCAGTGGTATTTTGTTTTACCGCAAACAACATGGAAATAAGACGAACAAAATTAAATCTGCTCCTATCAAATGCAAGTGATAAAGGTATTTGGTCTTCCTTCATCCAATAGTTTAGGAAAAAATACGTTAATTTAACTTTATGCATTTGCTTTTATATGGCCCCCGCCAACCAGGCAATAGAGAATGTGGCTACTACGTCATGAGGTTCATGAAGGAGATCATTCTGCAAGACCAAACTACTATCCCAATGGCGGTATGTCATTTATCTAGCTAGTAAGTTTAGATTTACCATGTAAAGTTCTTAAATTTGACCATTCAAATGTAGTTCAATTCTATGTTCATTTTATTCCGATGTTTTATTTTGTAGTACTACCCTCGGTTCAAGTGTGTTGTTTACTCTGAGTCTAAGTATTATGAAATCCAAGAAGAGTGGTGTGAGTATGTAATGAAGATATTTGATGAAACAAACTTAGGGGAGGGGACCAGTAAATTTTATTTGTTTTATATATTTTTGTAAACAATCTATCTTGGCATTTATGTAAACAGTATATTTTGGAGTAAATCGCCAATTTGGTCCCTGAAATTGTAAGGTCGTATCAATTTAGTCTTTGTGTCAATTTGGTCCCCGAAATTGTAAGGTTCGTATCAACTTGGTTCCAGAACTTTTGACAATTTCAGGGATGTTTTTGAACTTTCGAAAATGTCAGGGACTAAGTTGATACGACCTTACAAATTCAAGTACCAAATTGAGATTTACTTGTATATTTTGTAAATAATTAAGTATAGTTTCCTCTGAATGCTTGCAAGGAGAATATGTATATCAACCAGCTGAAAAAAAGAGTGACTTAAGACAACGGCTTCTTGAAAATGCGTTGTTGTAGTTTAAACTTCGATAGCATTTCGAAAGCGCTATCTTAGATTGTCATCTTCGATAGCATCGATATAAATAGCGGCCGAAAGCGTTATCAAATGCCAAAAATACGCGCTATAAAATCTTAAATCTGTTGTAGTGCGCGTCAGCCGCATCGCAAGGCAAGTGGGTGTCTCGTCATCCGCTCCCTATAGTAGCTTGGGAGGGTGGTCGGCTCTCATCCTGAGCCAGCTGATCCGTGTGAATCGTTGGACTCATGCACTGGACCTATCCGACCCGAAGCTAGTTAGACTTGATTTGCCTCCATATGTTGTCTGGAACAATTTTCTTAATTTGGTTTTGATATACTCATTATATTGTAAAAGTTTTTTTTAATTATGCATTTATATATTATTTAAAATTTTGAATTTCAATACGATTATATACAAAAATTTACATGGAAAAAACGTTATGATTAAAGTAATATGTTTCCATTGAAACTTTCATTATTTATCACAAAGTATAAAGTGTCTGTTTGATTTAGATTATTTTCAATGCAAACGTGAAAATAATGCTTCCCGAGATAATTATTTTGAAAGCTATGTGTGAGGAGCTTTCTCCTAACGTGATTTTCAAATGTGATTTTACCTTTGCAAAATCTAAAACAAGTAAACAAGAAATACGTCCCAACAAAACACGTAAAGGACAAGCCAAAATGGAAACAAAAGCGAAAGTAATTAAGCAAAGAGTAACAAAGCAGCAAAAATATCTTCGCATCATTTTGCATTCTCACCATAATAAATATTTTTTTACGGCTGGTAAGCCATGAGAAACTCTCCTATTTATATTCGAGCACTAGCTACTTGTCTGATGCATGCATGAGAGAGTGAGTAACATACATAGTGCTTGTGTGCTATTCCCAAAGATAGTGAGTGAGATGGAGAGGAAAGAGACACAGAGAGAGATAGAGGAAGAAACCCCATTATTTGATGATAAAGTGAAAATGGCTCAAAAAGCTGCCATGGCTAATCGGTGGAAGGATTTCAAGAAAATAATCAAGGAAGATGAGATAGACCTGCTTAACTGGTTTGACCTGTTTGGGAACACTGCCATCCATGTTGCAACTCGCTCCAACAAACCACGACTCCTGATTGAATTACTAGAAATGTTACCTAAAAACAATAATAGGCGGTGGAGAGCTCTGAGGACAGAGAATCGTGAAGGAAATACTGTTCTGCACGAGGTCGTGTTCTGCAAAAAGGTACACTCACGAATTTAGTGGGAGGAAAACCGAAGCTCTTCTCCACCTTTTCTAATATCTAATATATTTTATAAAATTGAAAATGTTAATGAGTATCTCAAAAGCATTGGTTAAGAAAGCAAAAAAAAAAAATTTATTAAAAATTGATATATTTTATATTTGAAAAAGTGTTATATTTAGTTTTTCAATAAAAACTTATTTTTCTTTAATTTCTTAATCACTGTCCTTAGAACACTCGTTATCATAATTTTTATGAAATTAATTATAAAAAGGGAGAGTCTCAGCTGGACAAAGGAAGGCTAAAGGAGAAAGAAAAAAGGGGGGGGGGGAGCAATCGAAATTTTCGATCTAGTCCGTCGCTAAAATATATATAGCTAGAAAAGTCGATCGCTAGACTGGCCTGTTAAGTGCTTCTCAATTTTAGTCTTATGCTCTCACTTTAGCGACCATAACAACTCGATCCATCGCTATATATAATAGAATTAAATTTATTTTAAATTTTAATTTATATGACAACAAGTATTTTAGCGATTATCTACAAACATATGAATCATTAACCGCTCTTATCGATGATGATATCATTTGCTAAAAAAATCAACGTATCTTGACTATTATTTTATGAATCCATGACCGACTTAGCGATTCATATGTCTGTGACCGCCTAAGTCAGTCGGTGATTTCAAATAAACAAAGTTTCAAGAATGTTTTCTTTGACAGTCATTAAATCGGTTGCAGTCAGTGATGAGTTTTCTGTTGGTCACTACTTTTAGTCACTAAAACAGAGTCTTTTTGTAGTGCTTATCTTCGCAAGCAGAGAGACTATTTCTAGGATTTAAACTCATGACCTCCTGGTCAGAAGCCAACACAACCTCACCATTACACCCATGCTCACCCTCTAAAAAATTAATTATATATTAGTATTTTTTTTATTAAAAATACCTTGTTAAAAATATTTGCTATATGTATACATGTATTTTTATATATTTGACGTTCATTGCATGTTCTTTGGATCCGTCCATGAAGGTAGAGATGGCAGATGTTGTGTTTGAGTTTGAAAAGACGCTGCGGCCACCGCCTGAGGAAGAAGTTTCAGAAGAAAAAAAGGGGCCACTGCTGGAGTTCCCAAACCACAAAGGTGAAACCCCATTGTTCAGGGCTGCAAAGTATGGGAAGCTAAAGATGCTCAAGCATATGGCCGATCATAAAGGGGGAGACATTAGAAGTCATCTACATAGAGGTGACAATTTCTCCGCTCTTCACGCTAGTGTGATTGGGCAACATTTCGGTATATCTCTCTTTTTCTCTTTATACATTTTTCTTTAATAATCAATATCTTTGCGTAAGTTTCGATTTGATGACGTTTGATTTAAGAAATATTTTATTTTTAAGTAACATACTTAATCTATAATCTCATTTCTAGAAATGTTTCTTTCCCACAATCACGTATGAGAATTAAATTTCAGATTTTATTCACTAAATTTATTTGTGGTATAAAATTTGAATGATTTTTTTTATCTCTTGTATTAACTATGAGAATATTTTATTCTCATCTCATATTATCAAGAATGTTAAAATGTACTTGACACCAAATGACCTTAGCAACATCTACCCTAGCTCTGTCATTTTTAAAATGGTAGTTACTGCGGCGTCAAGTAATGCAATACACAAATGCAAGCCATTGGTTTTGGTATTAAGATCTCCATGGATTTGTAGACCTGTGACTTTCCTTTTTTTTCCTTTTATGCTTTAGAGTCAATTATTGTTGAATATTAAGTGTAACTCTTTGGTGCAGACGTTGCACTTTGGTTAGTGAAAATGGACAGAAGACTTGCTATAGAAAAGGATCAGAACGGATTCACATGCCTTCAACTACTTTCCAAAATGCCACATGTTTTCCGGAGCCACACTAGCATGGGACCAGTGAAGACCTTCATATACCATTGTATTTCTCTGTATTGACTTTTTCAAGCTTTACAGTAGTGGGCAATATTACCGGAACATATAATTTCTACTCAAATTTCTACTTAAATTCCTATCCAATAAATCAGGTTATTTTAGAGTCATACTAATGAGTGCCTTTATGGCACTCTTTAAATAAATAAGAAAAAAGAAATAATTTTATATTGGAAAACTAATTATATCAACTCTTCAAATATTAAATACATCAATTTTCAATGAAAAACTTATTTTGTTGTTTCCTTATTACTCCCTCCCGTCACTATTATAAGCAAAAAGTCCCAAAAATTTTGGTCAAATATATAAGCAAATTTTTACTACTTTCATCATATTTAATGATATTGTTCCTAAAATATCCTTCATTTAATACCAATTTTGGTTTTCAATAACTCAATATGAGATGTATTTAATAAAAATTGAAGTTTTCTCAGAATGTTACTTTAGGAATACACTTAATTTTTTATCAACATTAAATAAGATTAACCAACTTCCTTAATATGTGTATTATATTTAAGTTTTGCTTATAATAGAGATCGGACAGATTAGTATTCTCCTTTTTTTTAATTGTTGTGCATAATTAATGCATTAATTGATTGAACTCTGACACTCTTAAGTGCAATGCATGGATCAAAGATTGATGTTAATTTGCTTGTGATTTGGGTGACAGTGCTTCCTTATGAGGGGTATGAAATTGGAGATGGTGAAAGCCTTAAGTTTTTTGGACATGGGAGAGATTTAGAATGTGGTAAAGTAATTGACGACAGGAATCTCCCCAACTCAGGTACACATGTATATATATGTGTGTGCAGGAGCATGTTTGTGTATGTATTATGTATCTAACCATGCGGGGGAAAATTCACAAATTGCAGTTATTTCGAAGATCAACTTCGCGTTTTGGAAAGGCTTTGCAAAAGGTGCGAACTGTATACTTCTTGTCTTCATTAAATATTACCTAGTGTTGATCAGTATTAATTAATGAGTAATTTATATATACAACAAATCCGGACAACTTTTCAGACAGTTTTACTCTCTGTAACGCAAAGTACATTATAAAAAGAAAAAGTTCTTCTAAAATGAACAAAAATATAAAGTGAAAAAGTTAAGGTGTATCCACCCTTAATTATTTTAAGTGGGTTGAGATCTCAATACACTTTAAATAATTAATGGTGGATAAACCCTTACTTTCTCACTTTATATATTTACTCACTTTAGAGGAGTCAAATCCATTATAAAAATCACGGTTGTTCAAAAATTGTATAGAATAGATGTTCACGGAACATTTTCATTAATTACATTCAATCCTATTTTGTGTTTTTCACAATCTATTTTGGACTATCTGAACCGATTTAAGTATGTCAAACTAAAAAATGTTAGAATTTCGGTACTTGGATTTGACTCATTGCTCAAGTTAAAAAAATATGTTTGCTTTCAAACAATAAAATGAGATCCTGTTTTCTTATATAAAAAATTCAGTTTAAAACTTGTGTAAAATCAATTTGAGAGAGCATTTTTTTTTTATAATTAAGCAAAAAATATATTAATAAATGAGTCTAAGGGGTACTCCAACTTGTTACATCAAATACAGGTTAACCCTATTAAAGAGTCTAAAAACATCCCAGAGGATTTATATATACACCAATCTGAATAAAAGTGACTGAAAATGTACCTTCTCCACTAATGAACCACCCCCAAGAGACAATTTTAATTTGGGCAATAACAGAATTGCAATTAGCGATAGCCCCTTTAAAGATAATCTTGTTTTTCATCAACCATAATATCCAAATTGCTGAAAACCAAATAATGTAGGTACTTCCCTCTGAACAACTCTCTATGCTGCAGAAAGTGATTAACACTGGATCTATATATGTAACACCATCAAAGCACACCCAAGCATAAATTAACGACCAAACATTATATGAAAACTGACAAGACAAGAACATATGACTACAAGTCTCACGGTGGGAGAAACAAAACACACACATGAATCCCCCTAATTAGGCAAGATAATTCCCCTGCGTAAAAGCAACTCCCTTGTTGGCAAACGACTTTGTATTAATCTCCACGCGAAAACAATTACTTTGGATGAGACTTTATTCCTCCACATTGCTTGATACACCTTTAACATATCATGATCAACGGTTAAAGAATACTAAATATTCAGCAGGTACATATAAACAGATTTCACAGTAAAAAATTTTGACCCATCAAGAACCAAAGACCATGAATCTCGTGCATCCTTTTGAGGATATATTGCAGCTAATAAATTATGGAGTTCACATAGTAGTTCTTCCCCCCAAACAAATAATAAGCGACTCCACTTGCACTGCAAAACCCACCTGTCACCACTCCTACCATCCAAGTTAGCGATGGTCACATTAATATCAACAGCAATCTGAAATAATCTAGGATAAACTTCTTTGAAAGGGGACAAAGCCACCCATTTATATTCCAAAAACTAATTTCAGTACCCTTTCCAAGCTTTAGACTAACCGCATTCAAAAAACCAACAAGGAGAATGTCCCCTGCCAACATCCAAAGAAATAAGGTCCCTCTACCACCAAGAAGAGCTTTGGGCATGTGTTGTGGCATGAAGGACTCCCCTGATCAGGGAATCATATTTAAAAGAAGGCAAATTATACCAAATTGCACTACTATCAACCAAGGATCGCTACTTCCACTTAGCCAAGAGACTAACATTAAATAATTCGAGATTTTTCACACCCAATCCACCAAGCTTCTTTGGAAGACAAATTTTATCCCAACAAACCCAATTTGTTTTTTGAGATTCCTCACAACCTTCCCATAAGAAACTCTTTTGAATACTATTAAGCATTTTCACAACCTTTTTTGGGGCCTTATAAAAGGAGAAGAAATACAATGGCATGCTAGTCAAGAGTGAGTTATTTAAAGTAACTCTACCTCCCACAGACAAATGCCGTCCTTTCCAACAAGACAGGCGCTTCTTCATGGATGCTACCACCGGGTACCAAGTTGAACATCTCCTCAAGTTAGCTCCAACCGGAATTCCTAAGAATTTGAATGGAATAGCCCCAACACAACATGACAAGAAGTTCGACGTTGCTGCCAAAAGACAATCATCTAAGTTTATTCCCAACAAATTACTTTTTGAAAAATTCACCCTTAATCCTGATACTAATTCAAAGCTTCTCAAGATCGTTTTGATGCTCCAAATATTATCCCAACAAGCCTCACACAACAAAATAGTATCATCCACGAACTGAAGAGAAGAGGGTAAGATATATCTTGATTCACCTTATATCCCTGTAAAAATCCCAAATCCGCTGCTTTTCCAACTAGACCAGACAAACTCTCAACTGCTGTTAAGAAGAGGAAAGGAACCAATGGATCCCCTTACCTTAAACCTTTCTTCACTTCAAAATCTTCCGTAGGGCTTCCACTGACAACTAAGGAAAGAGAACTAGAGAAAAAATAAAAGCTTTTATCCATCTTCTCCAAGTAAATTTAAAACCCAACCTTACCAACATGTAATCAAGATACGACCAACTAACTGAGTTGTAGGCCTTTTTCGAAATCCACTTTCAAGAGTAGACATCTATCCTTTCTCCTTTTTGCCAAATCAATGTTCTCGTTAGCAACCAAAACACCATCAAGAATTTGCCTATTAGGAAGAAAAGCAGATTGGCATGAAGAAATAACTTTACCCATAACTCTCTTCAGTCTCGAAGCAAGCAACTTTGCAATAATTTTCTATAAGCTGCCAATATATGAAATGGGTCTGTAATCTGACAAGGACTGTGGATGATCCTTCTTGGAAATGAGAGCCAAAAAAGAAGCAGTTATAGCTTTGAGCAAAAAGGAATTTAAGTAAAACTCTTGGATAAAATCTCATAATTCACTTTTCCACAAATCCCAACAAGATTTTTAAAAATTGAAATTAAATCCGTCGGGCCCAGGGCTTTTATTCCCGTCACAACTCCATACCGCCTTTCTACTCTCTTCAAATGTAAACGGAGCAGGAAGGCTATCATTATCTTCCTCAAAAATCTTCTTAAAGGTATACCTTCCAAAACCAGCTACTGAAATCAAACTCTAAAAAATGTTGGGGAAAAAATCTCTTAACTTCAGCTTTAACCCCATCAATCCAGTTCTCACCCACTTTCAGAGCTGTCAATTGATTCTTTCTTCTATTCACCTTCCAGCATGCGTGAAAGTATAATCTAGTGTTAGCATCCCCTTCACAGATCCATCTAACTCTAGATATTTGCAAAAGTAGACTTTCCTTAGCATGAAGTTGCTGCCAAAACTGTGTTGTTAATAATTTTTCTCGTTTTGCATCAATAACACCTCCTACAAAGACTAATTCATCCATAGCATTAATTTCTGGTATTGATTTATCAATATTCAAAACCACTAATCCAAAAATTTCTTCGTTCCACTGTTTTAGCTTTCCTTTTAATAATGAATCCTCTTGTTAGATGTAGTGGAGTAGCCTCAACAGATTGTAGTCTATTAAACATATTTTTTATGGGTTGGTCTTTTAATATTCGTAAGTTCCACTTGATTCAATCATGGCACTTTTATTTCTAAGTTCATCAGTTGTTTGTAAGAGTTTGCTGTGTTTGCAATGTTTCCCATATGCATTAGCTAGGCCTTTAATTTCCTTTGTGACTTTGGTCATGTGTTGTTCTAGAGTTACCTTTCCAAAGTCACAAATTTATAGCGAGATAAGTTTCATCTACATGTTATATCCGTTCAAGGAAATGTGTGCCTTTCAGTACCTTTCCAGACAAACATAGCTACAAGTTTATGTATCATATATAGAATGTATCATTGAGAATAATTTAAACCATTGATTAAAGTATGTGTTAGTCAAATCAAAACCCATTATAAGAATATCGTGAATTACCGACGGCCATGCCAGTCGTTGTCTCAGTGTGACCAGCTCCTCTAAATCCTGGGAGCGGCTGGAGGATGAATGCGACGGCTACATGAGGCTGGGGTCCCCTCATCGGAACCACGAGCGAGGTCTCCAGCCTCGTAACACACATTATTCTTGTAGTAACCCTTATTACACTAGCAACTAATTTGTTGCTTCTTGCAATTATATTACAAGACTTTCTTAATGACGTATACGATACGGAGTAAGGGAAAGTTGGCACATGATTCGCAGGTTGTTGATCGAATTTGAAAACTATTTTCAAACAAATTAAATATAAGAATTTTAAAGGGTTTGAATTCTCTCCAAGTATCCTCTCTTCATCCGCTTTATCTCTTTTTTTTTTTCTCTTCATCATTTCCTCATTTTCTCTTCATCTTCTCTCTCCTCCCTCCCTTATTTTTCTTGCTGCAGAGGCAACATGACAAGAGAGAAACCATTTTAAATTTTGAATCTTTGGGGCTAACACACTAACATTATCTATTAATTTCTTAAACCCTTTGGTCATGGGGTTATCTTCTACCTCCTATTTCTTTCTAATGAATCTTATGCTTGACCAACATTGCAGAGTTTGAGGGGATTAATCAAATTTGGCAGCAAAAGAAGAAGCACAGATTAGCAGAGTGTCTTGCAGACATTTTGGTGAAGAATGACTTATCATGGCAAAAATCTTGTAATGACTATAAAAAGACATTGATCGCAATGCCACCTCATCCCTTCAATGTGGCAAAAAGGAGAAAGCAAATTGAATCTAAAAGGCAAGAGAAGCCGGAGCAGGGACCGAGGTATGTTGTAGCTAGCCATGGCCTGGCCCCTACCAACCTTTTTTCCTAAAAAAATTCTTCTTATTATCTTGTGTTTCGTCTATATTAATATTAATGTGGGTGGGATGAGTCACATGAATCAACACCAACACATTCCTTTAATGACTTTAAGATGGGATTAATTTGATATTAAAAAAGTGAAAACACATATTATGAAAAATTAATAAAAAAAATTGAACTTGGTTTTAACTGTAATTAACGAATTGGAATATATAATTATGGATATTTTATATAAAATTTGATACACATATATTTATTGGATGTACTTTAATTTTTATAGTTGGTCCCTCCCATCATCCAAGTATGCCGGCTCCATCCCTCACCAGGAGAACCTCGAAGAATCCCCTACATATAATTACACACCACTACTCATAGCAGCTAGCACTGGAATAGTAGAAATTGTTGAAAAAATCCTTGACGTGAATCCTGAGGCTATTTCTCACGTCAGCAAGGATGAGCAGAACATATTGCACATGGCCATCAAGCACCGTCAGCGGGAAATCTTTCGGATCATAAAGAGAAAAAACGCTCTTAAATCATTGGTTCTTCGGATCACAAGGGAAGGTCGTACTATTTTGCACCAAGTTGCAAGGATGGATTATTACAAAGGAGGACACTTAGCAGGAGTGGCATTCCAACTGCAAGATGAGTTGTGTTGGTATGATGTAAGTAGCCAATTAACTCTATCATAAATTACTCGCGATATTTGCACACATATTTATATGCACGAATTTCGTAGGCATCGCTAATTCCGGTACCCTTGATTTTGAAACAACATTTTGCCATCTTAAAATTTTTTGGAGAATGCTAAGAGCATCCATTAAGAAAGTAAGAAAAGAAACTTTTCATTGAAAATTGATGAATTTAATATTTGAAGATGGGAAAATTTAGTTTTCCAATCCAAAGTTATTTTTTTGGTTTCCTTAAAAAGTGTCCTTAGGGTATTCGTTAGCATGACCAAATTTTTTAACCACATAAAGATATACCTGACAGTGTAAAAATTTTTTTAAGGGTGTGTTTGGTTCAAATGAGGGGAGAGGAGGAGAGGGATTTTAATGCAAGGGAGGGAAAGTAACACTATTTATGTTTGGTTCATAAGGGGAGGGGAGAGATTTTAAAACTTACTTTTATACCCGTATAATTTTAGATTTTAAAATACATAAGTAGGGCTATATTAATCATTTCATTCAAAATATTCTAAAACATCTCTCCTCCCCTCCAAATCCCCCACTCTTGGATGGGAGCCAAAATTGGATGAGAAGGGATTTTGCTCCCCTCCCCTCCTAAAAAATGAACCAAATAATAAATATTTAAAATAATCCTTCCCTTCCCCTTTCCTCCATTCCCCTCCAACCAAACACTGTGTAAAAGAGTATCATAATTAAATTTTTTTTGTTCTAAAGATGTAATTCGTATGCATATATTTATAACCAATTATAAATTCTCATAAATTTATTATTCTTATCGTAACTATTTTAAAAGTGATGATTTGATATTGATTAACAGTATTACACCGAAAATGTATCAAAATAAAACTTTTGTACTAAATTGGTGTACACATACATACATGTAATTTCACCTAACATACAATGTTATTTTCGAATTTAATTGGTATGTATTGTCCATATAATTTTATTTATAATATCAATCAATCATTAACTGTCACACCATTAAAATTATTTGATTTTTATCATAACTACCTTAAAAGTTACACATAAGATGTTGTGATTGATTGATTGTGTAAAAAATGTTACACTGATAATGCATCAAAATTAAACTAATTTGTTTTAGCTGTAAACTTAGTTATGTAAAATTGTTAGCTAAAATTTCAAAATTCTCTTGTGGTATAGTTATTATTTTATTCAGGCGGTATATTTTGTAATTTTGTAACAAATTTCTAAAAAAAACTATCTCAAGGACTTTGTAATGTTAAATATAGTACTCTTTATTAAATTACAAAAAAGTGAAAAAGAACTAAGTTAAATGAAAAATATTACTATTATCGGTTATCATGATTTGTCTCATATATTTTTATATGTCATATTTAACTAAATCACACAATTTAAGAAAAATTAATAAATAAAAGGGAGTGATAATTTTATCAAATTAACCTAATTAATCATTGGTGTATTAACTATTATCACAAATGCAAAGTGGAGTATTTAAAGGTACAATTCGTAGAAAAGATTTAATATTATATTAAAAATAGAGAATGACATATATTTTGGGATATTTTGTTTTTATAAATGTGACATATATATTCACACGGATGGAGTATGATTTTATCTTTTGATAAAAAATATATGATTTTATCTAAATTATTTTACAGCGAGTAAGTAAAATAGTTCCTCAACACTACTACATGCATTGTGACAAAGACTGCCAAACACCAGGGGATGTATTGGAACTTGAGCATGATGAAATGCTTAAAAATGCACAAAAATGGATAAAGGAAACAGCTCAGTCATGCTCCACTGTTGCTATTCTAGTTGCCACTGTTGTATTTGCTGCAGCCTACACTATTCCTGGTGGTAGTGAAGGAGGTACCCCTGTATTCCTTCGTTCTCCCGTTTTTCTCTTTTTTACCATCATGGATGTTGTTGGTCTTGCTACCTCATTGGCTTCGGTGGTGATGTTCCTTTCCATCCTCACTTCCCCATGTGAACTTTGGGATTTTCGCAAGTCTCTACCTCGAAAATTGAATCTGGGATTTGCTTTTCTGTTCTTTTCGTTGATAACAACAATGCTAGCATTCAGTGCAACCATATTGCTCACAATTCGATTGGAATGGAAGAACTGGACATCAACTTTGGTTTACAGTGCTGCCTTCTTTCCTGTCACCGTATTTGGGATAATTCAATTTCCTGTTTGTGTGGTCGCTCAAAGCATGGTCAAGCAGCTTGGCAAGCAATTTAAGAAGGTCCTTCCCAGTAGATTCATCAAATGTTTCACAAAAAGAATTGAGAAAAAAATATATTAACTAATTATCTTACATTTTCAATTTCCTACTACATAAGCTTGGACTTTCCTGGTTGAGTATTGTCTATGGAATGTGTATTGGAGAAATTATTTTTCCCTTGTATGGATTTTCATGACTGACTTGGAATATGTAATTTGGACTGAATAGTTTATATAGTACGAATGTTTAAAAGTTGGGCGTTGTTATGATATTCTTGAAAAGTAGAGGGTTTGAATATCTTATGTCTAACCAAAATGCGCCACCTCAATTAAATGAGTCATGTTAATATCACGTGGGATTAAGTTTTCACTATCTGATTGAGTAATATAAGCAAGGGTAAGTTACTCAAAAGGTACCATAAAATCTTCCATAAAAGTTCTTAAGAAATATAAGTGAAAATTGGTTGAGTTTCACAAGTCAACTGGTTAAAACGCTCCCCAATTTGTGACATAAGTCAAGTCATGCTTTTTATTCTCTTGACAACCCGTGTTCATGTGTATTTTCCTTACGATCCATTTACATGAGATTAAATGGGTTAAACTGGTCTGCTTAAATGTAAAGGAAAATTATATTTATCTCTTGTGAAATTTGATTTAACAATACTAGACACTTTTATTATTATATCAACCTCCCTGATTTTATCCTATCAATATACTTACTTACATTGATGGATATTGATTGAAACTACATCCCCCCAAGGTGGCGTCTTGTTATGAGTCCGACATTGAGTAGATAAGAAAGCTCAATGTGACACTTTAGCCACAAGGCTCTCCCACCTAATGGACTAGTCTTTTGGGTTGGGTTCTCCTCATGAAATCATAACAATTGGTGTTTTCGTTGAGAGTCGGGCTACGAAAAGGGCTACCTATTGGCTAGATTAAGACACAATACCGAATATTGATAAATGAGTGAAGTCACCAAAGGGGGAAAGGGTTACCTTCAGGTCAGTGCCGATAGAGTGAAGCCACGTGGACATAAAATGTGTGGCAATGTTATTAGTCCCGCATTAAGTAGATAAGAAAGTTCAATGTGATACATAAGTCATGAGACTCTCCCATCTAATGGACTAGTCTTTTGGATTGAATTCTCTCTACCCTTTTCTTAGGAGGATGCTCTGACCTCAAATCAGAGTGATTTCCCTTATATTCCCCTTTCTTTTCTTCTTCCCATATCACATTTGGTAGAAGTTCTATTTTAATATTCTTGGGATTATAGGCATGAGAATAAAAATTTCTCATGTTTGGTACAAATTTTAAAAAGATATTCCCAGATATGCATGGGAAATAAAATTAATGAATGAAAGTTAAAAATTCTATTTCAATGTGTGAATATGGGGAAAAAAAATATTCCTGCGAATGAGAATCCTTAGATATATTTTACCTGTCAATAAAACATTTCATGAACCAAACGTCACCTAAGTGAGTGCAATTTTAAAGCAAAGAATGCTGAGTGTAATTAAATTAAACCTAAAAAAAATCAGGATAATTTCCTCTAAATGTAATCAGTATAAGTTGTTCCTGTCTTTGGTAACCAGTCCTTGCTTATAAGCTATAACTGAATTATTCGAGTTACTAATTTTCAAATCCTCACTACCAAACAGTATAATATTAACTGTGTGGAGGAGGAGGAGGAGGAGGGGGAGGGCACAAAAATTCAAGAATAAAACAAAGGCATTTGCTTTACAATTGGTTTACCTCCACTGTTTAACTAACAATGAATCTGGCTACTATATTTCTGTAGCACAAATTCTATTATGCTTGGACATGAGAATTTTGGCAAAGCATCCCCAAGCTATTCTGCATTGCTTAACAAATCTTTGCACCAAGTTAATATCAAAACCAGAGAGGAGAACAATTTACTTTCTAACAAAACCTGGGTGAAAGCTAGTGAGAGTCTAAAGGTTTTTGCGCTTCGTTCTCAAGTTGTTTTACATTGTTAACAACAAGTTCAAGTTTTCTTGATAAAAATTCTGTTTGACCGTCAATAGTTTCCAGAAGGGAAAGTAAAAGTCTGCGATATTGTTGACATTGCTGATCTCGAAGCTCAAGTTCCTTTGTGAGTTGTTGAATCTTCCTGTCACTTGATTCCTAGAAGTAAAGTGGAAACAAAAAATTGTTAAGATTTCATAAATGCATGAATTCAAAATGCAGAAAAAAGGATTGCTAGATAGATGCTAATACAAATATTCTAGGTGAAGTGAACCCTTTTAGAAATCTGGCCTTGTAGACACTAAGTTTACATGATTGAAAGGATGTCCATGGGTTTGAAATGTGTAAAGAAGGTTTAGGTGAAGATGCTAATAATAAAAATGGGAGCCAAGATAAAGGACAGAATGTAACAAAGTGGGAACTGAAAGAATAATTATAACTATATACACAGGGTGCGAGAAAATAACTGGCAGCCCCCTTTCAGACTACTAGTAGATCACAGCACTCCTACTTTACTCCAAGTGTGTAACCCATCAATTATGAAATAAATTCGCGAGTCTCCCCATAATCCTCTCATTCACTCCCTGATATCATTCTTAGGGACTTCTTTACAAAAAGTTAAATATAAGATGGCTAATGGTAAACTAGGGCAAGTTCAAGTCAATGCTGTGCAGATGCATGGAATTAGGATGAGACGAGTCCTAAAAACAAAAAAGAATGACCAGCTATGATGAGAATTTTCTAATTCGTACTTTATTAATATAGTCACCCTTCTGGATACTACCAAATGAAAAGAACATATTTTATAGTAGGGATGAACTTACAACGATTGTGTTCATTCTAAATAAGTTATAGGATGCTGAAACAACAATAAGAATCTTTGAAATATAGGAATGAAGAAATAACTATGTTTCTGATAGTGGGGCTATTAGTGGGCCTGATAGGGCTAGGGAGGAGGTATTGGGCTCAAACTGTGACAAGCCCAAGATCTGGAGGGTCTATACACTGAAGAAGAAAAAGGGAGAGGGAGAGAGAGGGTAAGTTTGTTAGGCCAATGCTGACCTGGCAGGTAGTTGAGCCATGCTACGTGAATATAGGGGAAGAGAAAGTGCAGGGAGAGGGCATGCTTTGTATTGGGTAGTTATTGGACAGAGGACATCCCTTTCTCTCAGAAGCAGAGGCTCTGGTTGTATGAGCTGAGGCTCCGCGCGATTATCTATCAATTGATTCGACCTGCGGAATAACTGATGCCACCGAAGATGACGGAGAGAGTGGATGCGCTCGAAGCTAAGTTCACTGTACTGAAGGAATCAGTAAGGCTGTCCATGGTGGAATTCCGACAGACCCTACTGGGGGCGATCACCAAACTTCTGGATCGCCGTGCCACTGATGAGGGAGACAAGGATCAAGGAGGGTCGAGTAAAGGAGGGGATCACCTCGAGGAGTACCGAATGGCGGCTAAGAAGGTGGAACTTCCTTTGTTCGACGGCACCGACCCGGTTGGATGGATAACGAGGGCTGAAGCTGATAAGGCTTCAGATCCAAGCCCACAGAGACCCATTATCTGGGAAGTCTATTCTAGGAAACTTAGAAATTAATTTTAGTAACTGCTATGTGGCAGTTTATGGAACAGTTATTTATTTTCTTTATTTTTGTTTTATTGGGGTGGTAGGCAAGGAGGACAGTTAGTTTTCATGTTGGGTGGTTTTTCTGAACAGAGATAGCCTCTGTAGGAGTTTCTAAACTCTGGGACAGCAAGAAATTGTTGTAGTTTCTGTAATTTAGTGTGATTTAATCATATTTTCTTCTATTTAAATTGGTGTTCTATCAAAAACCTACTTCAAGGTACAGAACACCTCGGAGGAGGTGAAGGTGACGCTAGCGAAAATGAACATGGATGGATCCACCATTCATTGGTTCAATTTGCTGAGTGAAACAGAGGATCAGTTGACTTTGTGTAAGTTGAAACAGGCCTTGATTGAGAGGTATGGAGGTTGGCGATATGATAACCCATTTGAGGAGTTGGCGGATCTGCAGCAGACAGGGTGTGTCGAGGAACACAGTAAAATTTGAGTTCATATCCTCCCAGGTCAAACGATTACCGGAGGAACAGTACATGGGTTACTTCATGGGAGGCCTCCGGCCAGAGATTCGTTGTCGGGTTCGTATGTTCAGCCCCAGCAATCGCGCGAGACAGAGGCAGAGATGAGAGGAAACAGGGATGGAAAGATGGGAGCGCAGGGACCCACTATCACAATTTTAGAAAGGACACGGATCCAAGAGAATCAGAGCGGTGTAGCGGGTCGGGTCGCTCAAATTATTTGGGCCCGGATCTCTCAGACCCAACCCAAGTAAATGTGGGCTTGGAGAGATCGCCTAGACCACCACCGAAGTTAACCCAGCCTGGCTTCGCAACACGTACTGATGGGGAAGGCTGGAAGGGAGGCAATGTTCGAAGCAGGAGTCTCATGCATCTCACCTACTCTGAGCTGATAGATAGAAAGGCGAAGGGACTTTAATGCGGACATTAGGACCATTGTGTCTAAAGTCTTTGAAAGGGGCAAATGGAAGCCCATTAAGTGGCTGCATAGGTGCATTGCACCAGATCACACCTAGGAGAGAGAAGATTGTAACTAACTACTGCCTAGTTGGCAGTTGTCGTGTGGGAGGGAGTGTGAGAGGTGTGAATTCAGTTGCAGAGGGGAGAGAATATAGATGAGTGAGGGAAGAGCGAGCCCCTAGGCTGGAATTGGACTTTTGGGACCCTTGGGAGAGAACTAAGCCTCTCGAATTGCTTAGCTATCCATTGTAATCCCTTTTCTTTCTTCTTCAAGCTCAGAATCACCTTGATACCGACTTGTTCATCAATAATACTATAGTTTCTACTATATTTCTTTGTTAAACTTTTGATACTTCAACAGTTGGAATCAAAGCTCTTTCCTAGAGCAAATGGTCAACACGCGCAACGGAATGGACGGACGTGTGGAGGTTCTTGAAGGCGGAGTTGCGAGCTTGCAACAAGGATTTGGGGACTTGACGGAGCTATGGAGGAGATGAGACAGCTCCTTCAAAGGAGAGACCATCGTCGGAAAGGACGACCATGATGCCGGAGAACACTGGCGGAGGAAGGCGATGGAGATGGGAGTGGAGGTAGCGAATTGAATGTGTCGCGATCGCATTCGGGGTATGATAGTAGGCCACCCTTCTACGATTTACGTGGGAGGATGTTAGAGATTCCCATGCTCGCCGGAGAGGAGGCTTATGGGTGGATTGTGAAGGTAGAAAGGTATTTCAGGTTGAATTCAGTGAAGGATGAGGAGAAGCTCGAGGCAGTGCTAATCGCCTTGGAGGATAAGGCTCTCAACTGGTACCAATGGTGGGAGGAGCAAGCCCCTACAGCTGATTGGGAGGAGTTCAAAGGAGCAGTGATACGTCGCCTCCAGCCAGGATTAGTTCAAAACCCGTTTGGACCATTGCTTAGCATTAAGCAAACAGGGACAGTGATTGAATATAGAGAGCGATTTGAGATGGCATCAGCACCATTGAAGAGGGAGGAGCGAGTAATGTTGAAGGGGATCTTTCTTGTACGAGTTAAAGGAAGAGATACAAGCTGAATTGAAGTTACATGCCTCAGAATCCTTGTCAGAACTTATGGACCGAGCTCTGCTACTGGAAGATAAGAATTCAGCCCTTCACAAGGGTGGATTGAATTCTGAAGAGAAGAGTGGAGGGATAAGGACGGGACGATAGGAAGGACAAGCAAAGATTTCTTTAAAAAACAGAACGTTCATTCCCAAAAGTGAGCCAACTGGGAAGGAACTTTCTAATACTAAAGCAATAGAGGGGCGGGTTCCGGAGAAGAAGGTGCTTGGGGGAGGGAGATTATCCCATGAGGAGCTGATAGAAAGGAGCCGCAAGGGGTTATGTTTCAAATGTGGAGAGAAATGAGGGCCGGAGCACCTTTGTAAAATGAAACACTTCCAATTTCTGTTGGTCGAAGATCCGAAAGAGGAACAAGAGGAACTTGAAAAGGAGGATGAAGAAGAACCCGTTGCCTTGGAGGCCAAGATACTGCAATTGTCCTTGAATAGTAAAAAGGGGTTGACTTCCAATCGATCCTTCAAGACTTGGGGGCTGAAAGGAGACCGAGAAGTACTGGTATTGACAGACTATGGGGCCACTAGCAACTTCATTTCCATAGGTTTAGTGGAAGAATTAGGACTGAAGGTAGATGATACACCAGAATTTGTGGTGGAAGTAGGAACCAAGGAAAAGGTGAAGAACAGAGGAATTTGTGAACAGCTTGATTTACTGATTCAAGGAGTGAAAATTAAGCAAAACTTCTTCTCGATGGAGATGGGAGGAACTCGGGTGGTGTTAGGGATGGATTGGCAGGCAAGTTTGGGGAACATAGAGGCTAATTTCAAAAACCTCATTACGAAGTAGGGAGAGAAGGGCAAGAAGAAGGAACTAAGGGGAGATCCATCCCTATGCAAGACTCAAGCATCTTGGAAGGCCATGTTTAAGGCCTTACAGGATGAGGGAGTAGGCTATGTGGTGACTTATCATGATGAAACAGAAGCAATTTCAGAGAAACAGCAGATACTGTCCAGCAGCATTGGTGAAGTGTTGGAAGAATTCAAGGATGTGTTCCAGGTACCACAGGGCTTACCTCCTCATAGCGATCATGATCATGCAATAATTTTGAAAGAAGGAGCTCCCATACCCAACATCAGGCCTTGCAGGTATCCTTACTATCAAAAAAATGAAATTGAAAAGATAGTTAAGGAGATGCTTCTTGCTGGAATTATTAGGCCTAGTACTAGCCCTTTTAGTAGTCTTGTGATATTTGTTAAGAAAAAAGATGGTGGGTGGCGATTCTGTGTTGACTATAGAGCCTTGAACAAGCTCATTGTGCCAGATAAAATCCCAATCCCCATTATAGATGAATTACTAGATGAGTTAGGAGGCGCCACAATTTTCTCTAAGCTAGACCTAAAATCAGGATACCATCAAATAAGGATGGTGAAGAAGGACATTCCTACAACTACCTTTAGAACTAATGAGGGGCACTATGAGTTTCTAGTCATGCCCTTTGGACTAACTAATGCCCCCTCTACTTTTCAAGCCCTCATGAACCAAATACTGAAACCTTACCTGACAAAGTTTGCTTAGCTATCCATTGTAATCCCTTTTCTTTCTTCTTCTTCAAGCTCAGTATCACCTAGATACTGACTTGTTCATCAATAATACTACAGTTTCTACTATATTTCTCTGTTAACCTTTTGATACTTCATCAGACTTTGTTTCCGATGTGGAGATCAGTTTCACCCCTTGCGTCAGTGCCTGGAAAAACAACTTCGGCCACTGGTGCTTGGCAATGATGAATCAGTAAATGAAGAAGGGGAAGTGGTGGCGATTGAAGTGAACGGCGAGGAAGAGAGGAAGCCCTCAAGTGCAAAGCAATGGACCTCTTTGGAATTAATAGTGGACTGTTAACAACAGAGGTGAAGACCATGAGGTTGGAAGGTAAGCTTAAAGGAATCACGATGGTAATACTAGTAGACAGTGGGGCTTCAAATAACTTCATCTCCCCACATATTGTCGAGCCGTTGGAATTACCTCTCACCCCCACTCGTGAGATGGGCATCCGTTTCGGGGATGGACACAGAGTGACCACCCGAGGAAAATGTGCGAACGTTGAAATCCAGATGGGAGGAATTGCCATTACAATTGATGCTTATGTGTTGGACTTAGGTGGCTTGGATGTGATTTTGGGGGTAGCCTAGCTGAAGAACTTGGGACAAATGGTGATGGATTGGGGTCACATGACCATGAACTTCCTATGATCTGTTTAAGTTTACTTATGGAGATGCGGTTGTTAGATGGAGGAGCTTGTGGGTCTATTCTCTGATTGGGCGATTATGTCATATGAGCATGCATTTGGAGATGCATATGGAGCATGCATATGGTGTTGTGGCTGAACTGTTTTTCTGCTGCAAGGAGCATGATAGGGACTTGGGTATTATGGGATGCCTAAGTCCCACATCGAGTAGTATGGGATGCTCGGTGGACTGCTTAAGTGGCTTCCCCCCCCTCCCCTTGATAGCTTGCTTTTAAGGGAGGGTTCCCCAAATACTTGGGTGCTTATCAGAGCACAATTCCACTAGGCGTTTTTCAGAAGAATCAATGAGGCAGATGTCATTGGAATGGTGATCTATCAGTTCTCTTGTAATCTGCTCTGTTCTATTGAGTCTAGACAATTTAAAGTGTATACTGTCTTTTTCTGAGGTAATATGCTAATTACATTAGGTTTGGTAACTTGTTTTCTTGTTCTATGTATATGGGTTGGGGTACCCCTAGTACCCTCATTCAATGCTTTTAAAAAAAAAAAAACAGTCATGAACTTCTTGCATCAAGGTAAGCCGATTCAACTAAAAGGACAGTCAAGTAATGTTAAAAAGGGGCAGGAATGAAGTGATCAGGGTGGGGGTCCAGCATCTTTTCATAGCTTGCTTCAATTAGTCGATGAGAGAGATGAAACACAGTTATGGCAGAAAGGAGGAAAAGAGCTGACAGTAACAGGAGAGCCGAATCTAACTTCGAAGCAACAAAAAAACTCGAGACAGTGTTGGGCTCCTTTTCTAAAATATTCCAGAAAGTAAAGGGGTTAACTCAAAAGTGAACAATTGAGCATGCTATCGAGTTACATTCGGGAGCAGGGCCAATCAGTGTTTGGCCGTACCGTTATCCCCATTTGCAAAAAAAATGAGATCGAAAGGCAAGTCAATGAGTTGATGCAGCAAGGAGTGACCAGACATAACTCAAGCTCTTTTTCTAGTCCAGTCATATTAGTCAAGAAGAAAGATGCATCGTAGCGTACGTGTGTGGACTATCGGGCACTAAACAACGTTACTATTTCGGACGAATACCCTATCCTGATTGTGGATGAAGTCTTGGATGAGCTACACTGAGCACGCCTCTTGTCGAAATTAGATTTGAAATCGGGCTACCATCAAATCCAGATAAAAGAGGGGGATATTCAAAAGATCGCATCCAGAACACATGAAGGACACTACAAGTACCTAGTTATGCCGATTGGCTTAATAAATGCCCCTGCCACGCTCCAACCACAATGAATCAGGTCTTTAAACCCTTTTTACGGAGGTTCATGCTGGTATTTTTTGACGACATCATGGTTTATAATAGTGATTGGGCAACACATCTTGTACATCTTCAACAGGTGCTCCAAGTACTAAGAGATAATCAATTTGTGGCTAATAAGAAGAAATGTACTTTGGGGGGACATCAGGTTGAGTATCTGGGCCATGTCATTTCCGACTATGGAATGGCGATGGATCCGGCCAAGATAAGAAGCATAGATGAGTGGCCCGTTCCTCACAACATTGGAGGAGTTAGAGGATTCTTAGGCCTAACCGGGTACTATCGAAAGTTCATTGAAGGGTATGGGAAGCTTGCTAAACCCTTAACAAAGTTGACAAAGAAGGAGGGCTTTCTTTGGGGGTGGGGGTGGGGGTGGGGGTGGCCAAAGCAGCTGCAGCCTTTGAAAAACTGAAAACTGCACTCAATTCAGCACTCGTATTAGCCCTTCCGTAATTTCACCCAACCCTTCCAAATCAAATGTGATGCATTGGGAAAGGGAGTGGGGGCAGTTCTGATGCAAGGAGGAAGGCCTATAGCGTATTTCAGTAAAGCATTAACTGGCAACGACTTATCCAAGTCCGTCTATGAGAAGGAGCTCATGGCTCTTATGTTAGCTGTGCAACAGTGGAGGCATTAACTTGTGGGAAGAAATTTTGTGGTCTCCACGGTCCAGAAGAGTCGTAAACACTTACTTCAACAGCGAGTTGCTAGTTTACCATTGTTAGGACCCCAAAGGAGTATGTGGGCCCAAATGGGCAATTAACACATCAGCTGTCCAAGTCTACTGTGTGGAGAGTCACACTAGGAAAGAAATATAGGAAGGGGGAGGGAAAGAGTGTGACGTGGCAGAGGGAGAGAGGGGTGAGCCAATTGTGTGACCATTTTCTGTTATAAGAGGATGTGAAGAGAGAGAGGGGATATCATGGAAAATCATTTCAGTTAGGTATGGGCAGAGAGCATTGCTCTTTGTAGGAGCTTAGCTCTGTGGCAGTAGGAGGGTTCTCCACTGTAATTTCTCTTTTTCAGCAATAATATTATCATTTCTCAGCTTTCTACTGTTTCATTCCTCTCTTTCATTTTTGGGTTCCTATCAAACTGGTCCGACCTGCCGGATTCGTCGTGCCGGGGTCAGCGCTCGAGGGAGAATAGAGGCGGAGACAAATGCCACCGAAGAAGATGGAGGCTAGGATCATAGCATTAAAGAATGAGGTGACCAGCATTAAATCTATGCTCACCAATATGCAGCTCAAGATGGATGAGAATCACGAGAAACTCATGGCGATGTTAACGAAAAACCGAGGCCAGAAACGCCAAGAAGGTGAGGAGATGTCGGAGAATGACGGAGGTCATAAAACAACACCAGAGAAGGCGAACAAAAGATGGGGGAATCGTTCACCATCGGAAAACACAAATGGTAATGAGTTGGTGGGTCGTGATGATGATACCCAATCTTGTGCAAGAAAGATGAGTGCGTCAAAGAAAATTTCTCAGCAGGTGAAGTTGTCAAAAGAGACACTGGAACAATCGAAGGTAGAGGAGAAGACTCTCCATATGAATATCGCAGTAGAAGAAAGGAGAAGAATCGAGGGAGAGGGCCAAACAACACAGAGCCCGATTGCCCATAAACCACCGCCGGAACCGCCAGACATCGGTCCACGAGCGACGGCCCCTCCACACTCAAAGCCATCGGCCGCTGGACCACTTGCGGCAGCCATCCAGTCGATGGAATTAGAGATAGCTGAATCGTCGGGCCTTGGTCCACTAGCGACGGCCCCACCAGGACCTGAGCAGCTGGTCGCCGACCCACTTGCTACAACCATCTGGTCGCCGTTGGCAGACTCGCCATGGACACTTACGACGGTAGATCTAGTTCTGAGAAAGAAGGGAGACATGGCGGTAGATCTAGTTCTGAGTGAGAAGGGAGACAGAAAGGGTAAAAAGGGGTTAGGTTTAATTCTAGACATAATGGGTCAAGACTCAACCCAAGGAATTAAAGGTTTTTTGTTGTTTCCGCAAACACCCTCTTTGGGCTTAATGAGTCGAGCCCAAGTAACTTGCAGAAAGAAAGATGGCAATGAGGATACGTTTTTTGGTGAATCGACCAGGCAAGGTTATTACTTCAAGGTTCATCGAGCAACGTCTGATTCAAACCTGAAGTTCTGGAATCCAAGGTATCTATGGATCTCGAACCACCTCTTCTACCTGTCTGAGAGCTTTCCAAAGTTCCAAAAGGTGTTGTTCCAGGATGACGATACTACCCCTGTTTCAGAGGGCACAAAACCGAGCGCCACATTTCAAAGAAAACAACTTGTTGGGAGTAATCAAGCGATGACAAGACAGAATGGGAATGTAAGCAAAAGCTGGAAGACTAAATCAAATTTGGGGAACTGGCACGTGATTGCAGAAAATTGGAAGGCCTCCACAATTACCAAGAGTGTAACAAGTTCTGAGTCACACAAGACTGAATTAGCCTTACTAGATCGCTATTCTGGTTGTGGAGACATGTCAACTGGATTATGCTTAGGTGCCAGAGTTTCATCAGTCAACCCTGTGACAAGATGGGTTGTAGACAGTGATAGGTCTGCAAGTGAAAGCTTGAAACTAAACCATCCAGATACACACGTGAGAAATGAATCTGCTGAGGACTTTCTGGAACTATTGAAGGAATGGGAAAAACTATGTAAACATTTTAAGGTCAATGATGTAGAAAGAACTTTCCCGTTACAGTCAAAGAGCCCAGAAGGAGCCAAGAAATTGGTGAACTCTCAAGGTCATGATATTCCGGTTGGTGAACTTGAAGTTTCTAGGTTTAATGATATTCTCTATGGTGATCCCAGTGAAATTGGGGAACGTGGTCTAGATTTGAAGGTTCATTGGAAGGGTTACAGTGCAAGTGAAGATACATGGGAACCAATTGAAGGCTTAAGTAAGTGTAAGGAAAGTATACAGGATTTTGAGAGAAAAGGGATGAAATCAAAAACCTTGCCCCTCCCTGGTGAAGTTGATGTTATTTGTGGGGGTCTTCCTTGTCAAGGAATCTGTGGATACAATCACTATAGAAGCACTGCATCACCATTGGATGATGAAAGAAATCATCAAATCGTGGTTTTCATGGACACAGTGAAATTTTTGAAGCTGAAGTATGTTTTAATGGAGAATGTGGTTGACATATTGAGATTTAACAAGGGTTCACTTGGAAGATATGCTTTAAGTCGTTTGGTACATAAGAATTACCAAGCAAGACTGGGGATGTTTCCTGCTGAGAGTTATGGTCTTCCACAATTTCAATTGCGTGTTTTCTCGTGGGGTGAGATTCTACCCCAATTTATGCTGCCTACACATGATGTTATTGCTAAATACTGGCCTCCAAGGGAGTTTGAGTGCAATGTTGTTGCTTATAATGAAGATCAACCTTGTGATATTCTCGAGAAAGTTGTTGTTATTCAAGATGTCATCTCTGATATTCCTACTGCTTCCATATTTGAAATCATTGATAGGAAGTCAAAGATAGATCCAAGTGATGAGACTGGTAGAACACTGGATAGTGTGACGGGAGAAATAGAACTTCATCATGTAAGCTTTAAGTATCCATCTAGGCCAGGTATACAAATTTTTCGAGACCTTAGATTGACTATCCATTCTGGCAAGGTTGGGGCTCTTGTTGGAGAAAGTGGGAGTGGGAAATCCACAGTGATTGCCTTGTTAGAAAGATTTAGTGACCCTGATTCCGGTCAAATTACACCTGATGGGATAAAAGTTCAGAATTTACAACTCAAGTGGTTATGGCAGCAGATGGGTGGGAAATCCATAGTGATTGCCTTGTTAGAAAGATTTTGTGACCCTGATTCCGGTCAAATTACACCTGATGGGATAGAAGTTCAGAATTTACAACTCAAGTGGTTACGGCAGCAGATGGGTCTTGGAAGCCACGAGGGGGGCATTTCAGTGTTTGGATCCGACCTTACCCAAATTGTGAATACTGCACTCATGCTCTTTGCGTGTACTGCTGAGTTTGTTTTTCAGTGGCGCCTTGCCTTATCATCATGCTCCCAACAGTGGGATCCTGGGGGCAAGGACTTGGCTTTCAACAACTATTGCACAAGGAAAGTTCAGTTTTTATTTCAGCGGCAAGGGGAGACTGTGGAAAAAGCTACATGGAAGGGAGAGATCAATGTTAAGAGTCAATTTCCCAAGCCTCGACTTGAGGACAAGTCTGTTTTTCAAGAGGGGGGCAATGTTAGGACCCCAAAGGAGTATGTGGGCCCAAATGGGCAATTAACACATCAGCTGTCCAAGTCTACTGTGTGGAGAGTCACACTAGGAAAGAAATATAGGAAGGGGGAGGGAAAGAGTGTGACGTGGCAGAGGGAGAGAGGGGTGAGCCAATTGTGTGACCATTTTCTGTTATAAGAGGATGTGAAGAGAGAGAGGGGATATCATGGAAAATCATTTCAGTTAGGTATGGGCAGAGAGCATTGCTCTTTGTAGGAGCTTAGCTCTGTGGCAGTAGGAGGGTTCTCCACTATAATTTCTCTTTTTCAGCAATAATATTATCATTTCTCAGCTTTCTACTGTTTCATTCCTCTCTTTCATTTTTGGGTTCCTATCAACCATATTGAAGTAATTTACAAACCGGGTCTTGAAAATAAAGCTGCAAACTCGCTGTCCAAAATGTATGAGGATGGGGAATGTAAGACGCTGGTTTCATCCCCTATCTGGGACCAAATTAAAGAGGTGGAAATGGAGGTATTGAATGACCCAGAACTACAACGGATAATTACAGATTCGCAGACTGATACTTCTCTTAGATCGGGGTTTAGTTTGAATAAAGGGACCCTACTATACAAGGGAAGGTTAGTGATTTCTGCTTCCTTGGCTCTCATACACACTCTATTGGAAGAACTCCATTCTTCCCCTACTGTTGGCCACTCGGGTTTCTTGAGGACATATTGTCGAATTGCAGGCAATTTATATTGGGTAGGTATGAAGAGGAAGATTCAAGAGTCTGTAAGGCCATGTGATGTGTGTCAATGATAAAAGTATGCTGCTACTTCTCCTTATGGTCTCCTACAGCCCCTACCTATCTCCACCCAAGTGTGGGAAGATGTCTCCTTGGATATTACCACAGGTCTCCCAAAATCTCGAGGTCTGGATGTGATTCTGGTCGTGGTTGACCCCCTATCTAAATATGCCCATTTTCTACCTCTCAAGCATCCCGACATGGCAAGAAGTGTGGCAACTGTTTTTGCTAAAGAAATAATCAGATTACATGGCATTCCTCATTCAGTTTGGAGTGACCGAGACCCCTTATTTGTGAGCATATTTTGGCAAGAACTGTTCAAACAGCAGGGTACAATTTTTAAGATGTCTTCTTCATATCACCCAGAGACCGATGGGCTAACAGAGGTAATTAATCGGTGTTTAGAGGCCTACCTACGTTGTTTTGCTTCTGAACAGCCTTAGCAATGATCTGAATGGCTCTCCTGGGCAGAATTGTGGTACAATACCACCTTCCATCTTACTACAGGCACCACTCCTTTTGAAGTGGTCTGGCAGAAAAACCCCATCGGTGGCGCGATTCACACCGGGTGAAACGAAGGTTGAGGCTGTGGATCGGAATCTTAAAGAGAAGGATGAAGCCTTGAGACAATTGAAATACAATTTAACCAAAGCTCAAGAGCAAATGAAAAGGTACGCTGACAAACACAGAAAGGCAAAGGTGTTTGAGGTAGGAGAAAGGGTTTTCCGAAAGCTGCGCCCCACAGACAACAATCAGTAGTTCAGAGGATAAATCAGAAGTTAGCCCCTAGGTACTATGGTCCTTTTCAAGTGTTGGAAAGGTATGGGAGTGTTGCCTACAAGCTGAAACTGCCTTCAACATCAAGGGTCAACTCAATATTTCATGTTTCACAGCTCAAACAGGCCATCAGAAACTACACAGCTAAATCTGAGTTGCCTTCTGCGTTGGAGGTAGAAGTGGATGGGGGAGTGTTGCCTGAAACCGTGTTAGCTAATAGAGAGGTTCTGCAAGCTGGTCACCAAGCCAAACAATTTCTGGTACAGTGGAAAGGCATGGCAATGAGGATGCGACATGGGAAGACGAGTTATTGCTGCGCAGCTAGTTTCCATTTCTCAGCCTTGAGGACAAGGCTGCTCTTCCAACAGACGGTAGTGATAGAACACCAACTAGTGGGCCTGATAGTGCTAGGGAGGAAGATCAGGTATTGGGCTCAAACTGTGACAAGCCCAAGATCTGGAGGGTCTATACACTGAAGAAGAAAAAGGGAGAGGGAGAGAGAGTAAGTTTGTTAGGCCAATGCTGAGCTGGCAGGTTGAGCCATGCTATCGTGAATATAGGGGAAGGGAAAGTATAGGGAGAGGGTATTGATAGGTACCAACAAGGAATATAAGAAGATATAGAGAAAGTGCTGTATTATTAGAACAACTCTAGCTGATATTACTGATATCGGAGCTAGAAGAAGGGTTACAATGAGAGGAAAAAAAGAAAAGTAGCAGGGCAATTTTGAGAGTGCCCGAATCTCTCCCAAAGTCACTAATTCCAGCCTGCCTCACTCTACCCCCTCCCCTCATGCTTATACCCTCTCTCATTACACAATCCCACGCCCCATCCTGCCAACTAGACAGTTAGTTACGCTCCCTTCTCTCTCCTAATTCTGATCAGGTGCATCGCACACCTCTTATGCTTTCTCACATACCCTTTAGTAATTTTTGAGCCTAGGTTCGCATCAATTCTTCCCCCTTCAAAATACACCTTGTCCTCAAGGTGGAAGTCAAAAAATTGTTGCTGGAGCTCTGCTAATGGCTCCAAAGAATTTTCACAAGTTGGCAAGTGCTGCCACTTAATCAAAACCTCCACCTGCCCTTGTTTGTTCTGTCTCACATCCATGGCTTCTTCGGGTTGGACCTGTAGTTCCCATTCTTCGGCTAGAAATAAAGGTAACGGTTGCATATTAATAACAGCAACTACTGATTTCCTCAACAGTGAAACACGGAGCACGAGATGCACTCGACTTTCCTCTGGCCATTTTAACTTTATTGCAGCTGGACCAACCTTCTCTATAATCTCATATGGGCCACAAAACCTGGAACTTAGATTTTGATTCATTCGTTTGGCTAAGTTCTTCAATTTGAGGGCTGAATCTTCAAGAATATTTGTCCTCCTACCTGATACTCAATATTCATCTGATCCTGAGCCATTACCAATTGTTCCTTTAACTCCTCCATTCCTGAAAACGAGCTGGCGGGGCTTCTTGGTGCAATCATTTTTCTCTCTTCCATTCTTGCAGCAACACTTGGATTAAAATCCAAAAAGACTCCCGGAAATAACTGCCTACTGTTAAGAATGGTGGGCCAGGTAAGTTCAGCCAGTAAGGGAACTCCCCACTCTTCATCATGAAAAGCAACATAACATGTTACTTCATCTGAGCACTTTCTCTCAGGTTCATTTATCTTTGTATTAGCAAGTTCCCTTTGCCTCCTTAAATATTGAACCTCTCCTTCATACTTTCCAATTCCACCAAGAAACCCCTTAGCAAAAACTATTGTGACAATTTGCTTGATCATGAAGGAGACTAAAAGTGCAGCCCATGACTCAATGGAATAGTAGTTGGTACTAGGTAGCCTCTTGTATCCAGCCTTTCTTATGGGAGTCACTCTGCCTTAACGGCACTAAAGCATAGTGCAAGAATACATTGTGAGGCATTATGACGCAACCAACAACGCCCACAGCTTGATGAATTGTTTTAGATGTCAGTCTTGGAAGCAAAATACCCATCAAAAGTTCATTTCCATTAGGTTTTGTGTCAGCAAACATCCAGGCAAAAGAAATACCTGTTGTAGCGGTGAGGACTTCAAAAACAGCTTCCAACTCCCGCATGCCATAGCTCTCAAGAGATAGAAGGAAAAAACAATGGGAAGCAGTAATTAAAACTCCAGCCAAGAGTTGCAACACCCCTCGACTAGGAAGTTGAATAGCAATGGCACTCCCACTCCCCTCTTGAATATCGGTA
The DNA here is from genome assembly GCA_039655645.1 of Ammopiptanthus mongolicus. Taxonomy (NCBI): domain Eukaryota; kingdom Viridiplantae; phylum Streptophyta; class Magnoliopsida; order Fabales; family Fabaceae; genus Ammopiptanthus; species Ammopiptanthus mongolicus. Next base: position 11,007,451 of record CM077350.1, read on the forward strand.
CCAATTAAGACCACCGCTGCCCTGAACCTAGCCCATTTGGGATCCTTCTCTGATTGTTGTTGCTTTAACAACAACGCTGCATCCATTAACAGGGTAACACTAGCTTCAACAATAAGACCAATCTTAATGGGCCATATGCATGTAATGTTAGGCCCAAATCCCAACCTTGCATTTTCTGACCCATACTCTCTAATTCTTAGATGAAATACTAACTCCACAATTCTAGTTCTCCCTTTATCGTATTGGGACTGGCCCATTAGGTTAAAACATTGACCACTTTTTTTGTAATCTCAATTTTGCCTTTTTCTTCAAGTGTTTATCCTTTCCCTCTTTGATCTCAGCTACTGGTTCCGATGGAAGCTCTACCATGCCCTAGGACAACCCGACCTCCGCCGCGGATGCGTTTTGGTCCGGAGGCTCTGGCGGTTCCGGTGGCGGTAAGAGAAAGGTCAACGACGTCCCACCCTTCTCCACGGGCACGTCCTGATCCGGTGGTTCCAGTGGCGGTGTGCACTCATCGCTGGCCCTTGCCTTCATCCTACTACCTCGGCCTCCACCCTCACAGCGTCCGTCGCTGCCCCTGCCTGAGCCACCACGATGGGCCATCTCTTGTGCCTTCTCTTTCCACCCACTGTTGTGATGTACAGGTTCAACCACCCTCTCCCTCGAATACTTGATTTTATCCACCCCAATCAAACCTTCCCCACCCCCTTTTTCTTCATCTTTCTCCTCCGTCTCCGTTTCTTCTGCAATCCAAGTGGGAATTTGAATTCTCGGGTCTGTTATCCCTTGTTGAAGGTTGAACGATTCCTGAGTTATCATTGGCTCCGGTTTCTTGTCCCCAATCCAGATCGACAAATCTTCACTTCCTTTACCTTCATCTCCTTCCTCGGGTTCCTGCTCTCTGAATTCCAGCTTCCCCATCACAAGCTCGTTCTGTGTGTTTGTTCCCAGCTCTGAGGGTTCTGGTTCCGGCTCTTCATCGGCGAGGCCAAGCAACTTTCGATTCTCAAACTCAGATTCCACTGATTATGGTTCTTCTTCTTCGTACCCATCCGATATCAGCAGAACGTCCCTATACTCCGGCTTAAAACGCCAGAGTAGTGCAACTAGGAATGTCAACCAGCTTGCCCGTGGATGGCATGGACCCCACCAGTGCCACCATTTGAGAGCACGACCTCTCAGTGCCTTCACTGTCTCTGGCAACTTCTCCGCTTCCGATGTCCCCTTCACCTCAAAGTGTTGTTGAATGAAAATAAACCACCCATATGCATCCTCTTCTCCGTCAAACACTGGGATCTCCATCTCCAGATTTCTCTTCAGTGCGGCTGGATCCAATCTCCCTCCACTTCTTCTGGGGCGACTGGGAGCATAGTCACGTCGAGATCGATATCTGGTGTCCCGCGATGCTCTGGTATTCATCATTCCGGCTCCCGGGATCGAGAGCTTTGATACCAACCAACAAGGAATATAAGAACATATAGAGAAAGTGCTGTATTATTAGAACAACTCTAGCTGATATTACTGATATCGGAGCTAGAAGAAGGGTTACAATGAGAGGAAAAAAAGAAAAGTAGCAGGGCAATTTTTTGAGAGTGTCCGATTCTCTCCCAAAGTCACTAATTCCAGCCTGCCTCACTCTACCCCCTCCCCTCATGCTTATACCCTCTCTCATTACACAATCCCACGCCCCATCCTGCCAACTAGACAATTAGTTACGCTCCCTTCTCTCTCCTAATTCTGATCAGGTGCATCGCACACCTCTTATGCTTTCTCACATACCCTTTAGTAATTTTTGAGCCTAGGTTCGCATCAGATATGCTTCGTATTGGGTAGTTATTGGACAGAGAAGGCCATCCCTTTCTCTGAGGAGCTGAGGCTCTGGTTGTATGAGCTCAGGCTCTCTTTTTCTCCATTCATAATATTCCCTACTTGCATTGTTATTCATTTCTGCTCTGTTACCTATCAGTACCATAACTAAAAACTAAAGTTATATGCATGAATCATCAAGGTTCTGCCTAAAAGATGGAAAGAAGAAACTAAAAGTTACATATGATTTCACCTTCCTAGAAAGACCAACAAATTTGTGATCCTTAAAATCTTAAACAGAGCATATAATTGACAAATATTGACAAACTAAAGACACAAATTTGGGCAACATGAATTTCTAATAGTAATAAAGTCTAATAGCAACAATCAACTGGATACTAAATAATCAAAATTAAAGACTATCACTTTATAATTTAAAGGTGTAGCAACAGGAATAACTACCTTTTTTTTTTATATAAAAACAGGTATAATTTCTTTAAGTGACATTTCTGGCCATGATTTGCTATAGATTGAAGTAAAATATGAAACTCAACTGTATTCAGTTTTAAACAGATAAAGAATTAGCTATTCAATGGCAACCAACAGGTATCGGAGAAGATAAAACTCGCCGTTGTTCTATAAGAGGGAAAAGCAGAAGCATTTAGTGGGTGATTATGTTCTTTTACAAATTTAGTAACAACCCACTTCCCACATTTATTAGCATGAATAAGAATAAGAATCTTTGAAATATAGGAATCAAGAAATAACTATGTTTCCATAACTAAAAACTAAGTTATATGCATGAAATCAAGAAACAAACACAAGAAACTACTGGTAAAATAATAGTCATCAAAAACTAAGTTATATGCATGAAATCAAGAAACAAACACAAGAAACAACTGGTAGAATAATAGTCACCAAGGTTCTGCCTAAGAGATGGAAAGAAGAAACTAAAAGTTACAAATAATTTCACCATCCTAGAAAGAGCAACAAATTTGTGATCCTTAAAATCTTAAACAGAGCATATGATAGACATATATTGACAAACTAAAAGACACAAATTTTGCCAACATGAATTTCTAATAGTAAAAAAAATCTATTAGCAACAATCAACTGGATAATAAATATTCAAGATTAAAGACTATCACTTTATAACTTCAAGGTCTACCAACAGGAATAACTACCTTTTTTATAAAAACAGGTATAATTACTTTAAGTGACATTTCTGGCCATGACTTGCTATAGATTGAAGTAAAATATGAAACTCAACTGTATTAAGTTTTAAACAGATAGAGAATTAGCTATTCAATGGCAGGTATTGGAGAAGATAAAACTCACCATTGTTCTATAAGAAGGAAAAGCAGAAGCATTTAGGGGGTGATTATGTTCTTTTACAAATTTAGTAACAACCCACTTCCCACATTTATTAACTTTAACCAACAACATTGCCTCACAGCCTTCTCTTATGCTAACTCTTGGTCTTTGAACAGGCTTGATTCCATTTCTGCCTCTCACATAAAAACCTTGCTTATTACATGAAAGACGGCGAGAAACAATTCTGTTGTCAACCTCCGAACGATGACAGCGATCAAGGCGCATAATGAACCCTTCAAGTCTTGCGTATTCACCATAAAAATGCTTGGCATCATCTTCAGACTCAAACTCCATGCCAACATATGGTTCCTTAATTGAACTTTCTTCGCATGCTGCTGATATTTTCTCAGCAGAACTTTCACCAACAGTTTCTGCTCCAGCTTCCAAATCCACTAGAATCAAATGACATTAAACAAATTATTATTCAATGAAACTATTCCATCTTGATCTTATCTACAGAAATCTTCCATAAATAGATTAACAAAAATCAATAAGTAAAAATAATACTGGTTTCAAAACTAAGAAAAAGAAAAGAAAAATAGCCATTTAAGGGCTTGCTTAGTTTGAGAAAACATTTTCTATTTTTATTTCCTGTTTTTGTTGTAATTGCAAAAGTGTCATCTTGTTTCATTTTGCAATTATTAATGAAACACAAAATGTTTTCTCAAACTAAATACGAATAGAGTTTAATTGCTATGCACTGACAGTTTTTTATACTGTCAACCAATCACCAATCATGATATAGATGACTTTAAGAGTAACATTTTTACTGATGTCACAATTTATGATTGGATGTTGTATAAAAAGGCTATACACTATCAATGTATAACAATTAAACTCATAGCTATACATTTCCAACAAATTTTCAATATATAACCCCAAAATAAATTGGACCCATGTTCTACAATAAACAAGAAAGGGCTTGTTAGTTGAACAAATAAGACATCCTCACCACTTCAAAATCTCATAATCCTAACAATCCCTAACAAATAGTCATTGTTTAAAGTTTAAACCAACACTGCAAAATTACGTAACCCACATTGGATATAACATTTCGAAATTTCCTCGAAAATTTGAATCCTACTTGAGTTCCAGCGAGTACTCAATACCAACACACATAAAAATAAAAATTTCTTAAAAAGGAAGGAAATACTAAAGTCAGTTTTCCACATTCTTCGATTTTCCCCGAAATATATATATATAATGACCAAAAAAGTGAAAACAAAGTGTCGAACTTAAAGGAAATGAATAGAATCGATAATTGAGCAAACTTACTTGTTAGCAAGTGGCAATAGCGTTGTGAGAGCAGCACTCAATTCATCGCAAAGTGGAAAAGAGCCGGGTAAGAGGAAGGCAAAAGGAAAATCATGATTTCTTTTCACATTTTTGTTTTGGGCCGAAGGTTTCTTTTGCCTTGAGTATTATGTGTAGCTATTTTTTTAATAATTTTAATTTTAATGCATGTATGATAATTATTAATTTTAAATTAATACTTTTTAGTTTTTTTAAAATGCTTAATAATAAGTTGGTTTTAATATAAAATAATTTAATTCAAATGCATATTTTTTTATTTATATATTTATATATTTTATATATAAATATAATTTTGTTGTTAATTTTTGTTTAGGGTTGTATTATACTTTGGTCAAGTTGTGTTCGGCCTCAACTATGAGACCATTCTTCTTCCGATCCATCCAATAAGTATGTGTTTGGTTTAGGGGTTTGAAGCCTCCAATGTGCTTCTAGAGTAGTCAAACGTGGTTTGACCTAAAAAATTGATGTTTGGCAGCGAAGGTATAAAATCGCTTCTGCCCCAAAAATCAAGTTTAGCTGGAAGCTTGATTCTGTAGCTTCCACAGTAGAGACAAAAATTGATTCTACAAGACAGGTAAACTCCCTTCATTACCCCCAATAACTTACCTCAATAATTCATATTCCATTTTCATATACAGAAGGCACCTACGTCTCAAAAGCGAACATTTCTTGCTGCTTTGTGTTCAATGTTTTGTGAGTCTGGCATATGTGTTTAATGTGCATCATCTACTTGCGTTGATGTGTTTAATGTCCAGCAGATTTGTAAGACCCCAATTTTTACTGCTTTCTACGATAAGTAATTTATATGAAATTTTATCTGAGTCTTAGAAATGATTTTGAATCAAACCCAGGTATATTCTTACTCTACATTACTGGTAGAGAATTATGGTTAAGGTTTGGGTTGACAATTCAGACGAAACCTGATCTGCATACGGGATTACCGGAACCAATAACGGATAAGCCTCACGTCGCTTTCAAAGCCACCTCACCTTATCCATCCACTAAGTAATCATTACTTAGTGACTCACCTCACCATAGTAATGATGGCTTAGGGGTGAGTCACGGTGACTCACCATGGTAATGATGGCCTAGTAGGAAATGACAATTTTGCCCCTAAAGGAAATGACATTTTTACCCTTCAATGTTTTTATAACATCATTACCCCTTTCTTTCACATACTCCACGCCACTTCCTTCTCCCAATTCTCTCTCATTTTTCTTTCTTCTCTTCTTCATTCTTCAACTTCAAGTGTTCAAGTTCTACTAGAACTTTTGATAAAATTCCAATTTTGTCCCTAGGTGAAATGACCATTCTAACCTTAATTGATTTTTATAACATCCTTATCCCTCCCTTCTTATCTTTCTTCACGCCACTTCTCCCTCCATTTTCTCTGTCACTTTTCTTTCTTCTTCACTTTATTCTTCAAGTCTTCAAAGTGTCTTCATACTTCAATTTTCTCTTCATTCTTCAAGGATTCTTCAAGAACTTTGATAAGCAAAGTTGCTAAGCTTGATCATCTTCATCATCTAGGAGGTATAGATCTCATCCTTGAGCTCTCCATCTTCATTTCTATCCATTGAGACTCTATGTTTTCAAGCTTGGTCTATGTTGAAGCTTGAACTTCAAAAATTCATGAAAAATTGTAGAAAAATCATTTTAATGTCAAACCAATTTTCTTGAGTTAGATTCATTCTCTTCTTTCATAATCCAAGAGCTTGTAATCACAAAAGCTCTCTAACCCATTTGGGGTGAGATGGCTGAATGCTCCTTATTGGTGCATCTATTTTTGGTTAAGAAGTGTTGATTTGATTCTATCACACTTAGAAGTCTTTGAATCCAAAAGATTGTAATCAAAAACCTTTCCTACCCTAATTTCCCACTTCAAGGCCGAAACCTTAGGCACACTAACGATTATAATGTGAGTAAGGATAGTTAATATCTTAAGTTCTTTCATGGGACGGCGGGTCGTCTCAAGATTTACCTACCTGGTATGCTTTGTGTGCACTGTTGCGTTTAAAATACACTTAAGGGCAATTTACCCTGTCGAGAAGTAATATAGGACGGAAGTCCAGATATCGTACCCAAGAGATTAATTGAGATATAATAGTAATAAAGTAAGTACTGTAATAGGGAAATTCTTGTTCTATTCAGACTTAAGAAAATACTTAATAATATAAAGATGGTGATATAGCAGTAATAAAAGAGATAAAGAGAGTTAAGAGATCAAGAGTAAAAGAGCCTAGAGCTGTGACGCTCCTAAAACTTAACCTCCCTAGGTCTGATACCATAAACACACAGATAAGGATTAATTGAAACTTAAGCAGGTAAACAAATTATTACAGTCCAAGGTTACACATCAGAGTTCCGCCTGGAAGTCATGGTGTAAAAGCAACAACAACAATAAAAACAGACGCCTCAGTGGCCGTGATACTAACTCACAAGAGACTCAATGATACCTCAAAGGTTCGAGAAGCGTTGACATCAACTTTGTTGCTCACGATGGAGTCCCACCTCGACTCAGCTTCACCCGCTGCAGTACCTCCAACAACCAACCAGCACCTCCGCCTTCAGATCACGACCCAAACAACGACAAACATGTAAACATGGGGAAGCATGCACAGGAGGTAAGAAACGCTACAATATCGTGCAAAGGGAGATCACGTAGCATATAACACATCAACATACACAACAGCAAGCACAACCAGCAAACACATCCATCTCTCGAGTTCATCACAATAGTCAACCTCCAGGTTATCACAACTAGGGATCATCGCTTACTCTACATGCACAACTGAGTCTATATAATTGTCAATTCTACAACACGCACTCTTACCATGGGAATACAACAGTCAACTTCCAACTGCAAGGAATGACAATCCAATCTCCAACTGCGAGAGTGAATGTTCACCAGGTAAGAATGGTATAACACTCCTCATACTCGGGTGTCACTTTCGTAACCCTAAACACATAACGTATGAAAATAAAATTTTTGCTTGTTCACTTTCGGAAAAAGATTCCTTTACTTAGATCTTACTTATTTTGAAAATAGTCATAAATTTTTTCCTCTTACAACAGTAATAAGCAAATGCTCAAGAGAACACCAATGTAATTTGTTTACATAAATATATGTATCTTTAGTCAACTACATAAGTAAAAGGGACCTTGAACAACTCGTCCGTTCCCAAAATATATTGACATAAGCAAGAAGCTATAAAGCCAATTACTAGGTAGCGATGGGTCTGAAAATTATATCTCCAAAACCCTAGCCATCAGTAGCCGCTCACAGATTAGCCAAAAGAACTACCTCAAAAGAAAAACCCGAAGCTGGTCTAGTACTAACAAAAGACGCACTACGTAACATACGTTGTATTCCTAAGACTGAGTCTCGTCTTCGCCCATTCAGACTCCTTCGTCATCAGCATCGAGCGATTCAAGTCACTGAGTCCCTAAGCGACCCAGAGAACTATTGACAAACAGCTATACATGTATCCAAAACACAACAGGGTGTCCAACATGTACAGGCAAGGGTGAGAAACCAATATATGAATCCAAAATGACAACTACATGCTCAAACACAAACAGCAGATTCATACAAATATATCTCACAAAAATCATCATCCATAACATAGTACTATATATATATATATAAACACAAGGGCTTCGTACCCCACAATCAATGTTATTCTCTAAACGTATGCATGACATTTCCATATATCTCGACTAATATCAATTCTAGATTTCCGGAAATCCCATCAACATTAGAATGAGTTGATCAGGCTCTAAAATCATTGGCCCGCAGGCCACAATGATTATCACCAAAAGGCCCAAACGTAAGTACTTAACCTCCCAGATATATAATCCATGGGTGCGCATGTCAGTGGTACTTACGATGTATAAGTCATACTATATTGTCCAACTCAGGGCACGATACGCACACAGCCCATGGCACATATGACATCATTGTCCATCAACGCACAATGTTACATAATGACAAATAAGTCATCTCAGGTTCCCCTTGCCCATCAAGGTCCCCCATTTTCACGGCACGTCTGCCTCATGTAAAATGCATGAGAAACTATTTTGTTTCTGATAATTGATCTTTATCGTATCAATATTTCCTCGTTGTAGCATCAACGCTAACAACCACCATAATGTCTTAGACTCTTTAAGCCTCAAAAATAATTTTCTCAAAACAGGACATCTAGTCCAAAGCAACTCAAATCCAAACATCCCTAACCGATGCACCAGTTTAGAATTTTGGATTCAAGATCATAAAAACATCCTCAAGCTTACAGGACCACAAAAAGATAGTCCCTAAGCCAACAGGACCACAACTAACATGGATCCTTGATCCACGTGTTTCTGCAGAACCCTAGAACCCCGACGACTCGCTTTCTAGTTTCTAAGTTTAAAAACCACTTTTTCTCAAAACTCAAAAACCAACAACCCAAATCTCTTACACTTACACAAAGTCCTCGGGATCGGTTTTCCATAAAACAAAACGTAGTCCAGAGACCATTTCTTTTCCTTTCGTCATTTTTCGGTAAAACACAAACCTTAAAACAAAGCTTGTAAAAACCATTTTCCTTGGATAAAAACAATTAATTTGAAAATCACGTTTCTCAAAACGCTTTTGCTCAAATGATTCACTTTATTAATTTAAAAACTAATAAAGGTTTCTAAAAACACTATTTATCTTAAAACTTCAATGTTCGTTATATAAATCACATTTTCATAACTTTGCTCCCTTAAGTTAATTTTCCTTAAAAGCAACTATTCATTTTTCTTTTTATTCCAAAAGAGATAATTAATTATTTTCTCTTGAATTAAATTGAGAAACAATAAAACATATTTATTTTCTCAATTCCACATTTCAAGCTTTTAAAGCTTTTAGGTTACACGATGTCGGATCCTAATCGATATTAGGTCCTCTAACGCCTTAAATCTCATAGCAGGGCACACGATACATCCATACAGTTATTTAACAATCATAACTTGTATCCACATATATCAGCAGTCATGTGATGCATAGTCAAATCAACAGTAGTAAATAAAACAGTCAACCAATAATCAGATACAGACATTTATTTACGATACAAACACCAATGCAGCATATAATTGTAGGAATTGGAATTCCTCAGGTTTGTCCCCTTACCTTTTGAAGTTCCAAGGCAAGCAGCAAACACCTGATCAATCCGGAAACTTGCTCGACTAGTTGCCAGTCACTACATACACACAATCAATAAAGGCATTAACTCAAAAAAACAAAGATTTCTCCTATTGCACCACCCCTAGGGTTCGGCCCTATTGAATGAAAAATAGTTAGGGAGCTCCAAAAATTCTCATTTCTTGGATAACACCCTAACTAAATGTGATAACCCTATATATCAACTCAAAACATCAAAAACCAACCAAAAACCCTACCCTACACAATAAGGTGGTTTCGGCCTCTTCTTGGCTAAATACCCTAGACAGATTTCTTGGCTCCAAGCTCTTGGATCATACAAGTATGTTATGAACCTAGGCCATAGAAATTGGTTTGGTATTAAAAAGATTTTTCTACAATTTTTCATGGATTTTTGAAGATTTAGGGACAAAAACCCTAACATCTATGATCATGAAAAATTGGGGAGAGAAAGGAGAGATTGGGAGAGATAGAGATGAGGATCTACCTCCTAGGATGATCTCCTTCAAAAACAAGTGAAAGTTGCTTCACAAAAGCTCAAAGATTAAGCTCCAAAAATGGAGCTTAATGGTGAGAAAATGAGGAAAGTAGAGAAAGAAGAAGATGAGGGGTTGGGGCAGTTGGGGCTGCCAAAAATTTTGGGGGTGAGAGTGTGAGAGAATTTGATATTTATAGAGTTAACTTAAGATTCAAGAATAGGTAAAAGTAATAAAAGGTAATTAGTAAAAACTAACCAAGGGCAATTTGGTCAATTAACGTCCCGACATTTTGAAAATCCTCACGACACTGGTAGGAGTCCTCAAATGATTTAACATAGCCTTGGTATGAAAATTACCAGCTCAAGGTTCTCGAAAAACCCCAACACGGCTCGAATCGTCTCCCCGATCGATTATCGGCCCGAATATAATATATTATTTTTATTTTTGGACGTCAGGACACATTTTAGCGAAGAGGTAGAGGATCAAATTATAAGACTAATGGTTCTGACCGTTAGTCAAAATGAGGTCTTGATAGTAGAAAAGCACTACCATCCGTGAAACATAGATCGGGCTCCGTTTGAGTTTTCGGCCCAAACTTTAACCGTAGGCTCCTATGATTAGATGAAGCATGAATATGATTTTAGTTTTCCAAAAATCATTTTCTAAAGCATAGATAAAAATATAAACTCATTAATTGAGTTTATCGTTCTTAGAAAGCACGAAAAATCGGGGTGTTACATTACTATCCCCCTTAAAATAATTTCGTCCTCGAAATTACATACCCGTGAATAGATAAGGATATTGCTCTCTGATCTTATCCTCAGTCTCCCAAGTTGCTTCTCCAGTTGTATCATCCCAAATAACCTTGACTAAAGAGATTTGTTTTCTCCTCAGTTGTCTGACTCTCTTGTCCTCGATCCTTACAGGTGCAGTCTCATAAGACAGGTTCTCTTTCAAAGGTACTTGATCAGGTTCGATTACATGAGATGGATCAGGAATATACTTCCTTAATTGTGAAACATGAAAAACATTGTGAAGTTTTGAAAGAAAAGGAGGTAAAGCAATTTGGTACGCTACTGGACCAATACGTCGCAGAATTTGGTATGGCCCAATGAATTTAGGAGTGATTTTTCTGGATTTCATTACCCGACCTACCCCAGTCGTTGGTTGACTCTCAAAAATACACGATCGCCTTCTTGACATTCGAGAGGTCGTCTTCGCCAATTCGGGTAACTCTTCTGCCTGCTCTGAGATGTCCTCATCCTTTCACGAATCTGTTTGACTTTATCAGTCGTCTGTTGCACAACCTCGGGTCCTAGAATTGTACTCTCTCCATCATGATACCAACAAAGAGGAGTTTGACATTTCCTCCCATAAAGAGCCTCATAAGGTGCTATCCCTATGCTTGAGTGATAACAGTTATTGTACGTGAATTTAATCAGAGGTAACAGTTCATCCCAACTTCCTCAATTATCCAAAACGCATGCTCTTAGTAAATATTTCAATGATTGAATCGTCCTCTCGGTCTGTCCATCCGTTTGAGGATGATATGCCGAACTCAAACGTAACTTGGTTCCCAAAGCTTGGTGTAAGCTTTCCCAAAATCGCGAAGTAAATTTCGGGTCTCTATCCGAAACAATACTTGAGGGTATCCCACGCAATCTAATCACTTCTCTTATATACACCTCAGTCAATTTCACTACCGTGTCGTTCATCTTGACAGGTAAAAAATGTGCCGATTTCGTTAACCTATCAATGATTACCCAAATCGAATCATAATTCATCGGTGTTCGAGGTAAACTTACCACGAAATCCATAGAGATGCTCTCCCATTTCCATTCCGGTATATTTAGGGATTGCAACATCCCTTCAGGTTTCTGATGCCCTACCTTTGCTTTCTGATAAGTCAGACACGATGCTACGTATTCTGCAACTGTTTCTTCATGCTTGGCCACCAGAATCTTTGTTTCATGTTGAGCTCTTTCTAGTTGAACAGATATTTTAAACTCTTATGGTCACTAAAGACGTTAAACTTAGCACCATACAGATGATGTCTCCATATCTTTAGTGCAAAAACTATTGCAGCAAACTTCAGGTCGTGTGTGGGATAGTTCTTCTCATGAATCTTTAATTGCCTTGATGCATACGCCACCACCTTGCGATGTTGCATCAGCACACAACCTAAACCTTGATGCGAAGCATCACAATATACTTCGTAAGGTTCGCTCGGTTCCGGAAGTATCAACACTGGTGAAGTTGTCAAAAGTTCCTTAACCTTTTGGAAACTTTTTTCGCACTGGTCAGTCCAAACAAAAGGTTGATCTTTCCTCGTGAGTTGGGTCAACGGTGACACAATCTTGGAAAATCCTTCAATAAATCTTCTATAATAAACGGCTAAACCAACAAAACTTCTTATCTCTATTACAGTCTTTGGCTTTTCCCAAGAAAGTACACCTTCTACTTTAGCAGGATCCACAGCAATTCCTTTCTTCGTTATGACATGACCCAAAAATCCGACTTCCTCTAGCCAAAACTCACACTTAGAGAGTTTCGCATACAGCGTCTTCTCACGCAAAACTTGAAGAACTTGTCGTAAATGCTCCTCATGTTCCTCATGTTTTTTAGAATAAATCAGAATATCATCGATGAACACTACGACGAACTTATCAAGAAACGGACAAAAAATCCAACTCATGTAGTCCATGAAAACAGCAGGTGCGTTCGTTACTCCAAAAGGCATCACGAGGTATTCGTAATGTCCGTAACGTGCTCTGAAAGCGGTCTTCAGTATATCTTCCGTTTTTACCCAAATCTGATGGTATCCCGTCTTCAAGTCGATCTTCGAGAAAACAGCAGGTCCTCGCAGTTGATCCATCAGGTCATTAATCCTCGGCAACGGATACTTGTTCTTGATCGTTACTTTGCTCAGCTGACGAAAGTCCACGCAAAGTCTCGAACCTCCGTCTTTCTTTCTGACCAAAAGAACTGGCGCTCACACGGCGAAACGCTCGGTCTAATGAACTGCTTCAACAACAGGTCCTCCACTTGAGTTTTCAACTCAGCAAGCTCAGCGGGTGACATCCGATACACAGCAATCGATATCGGTCCAGCTCCTGGAATCAAATCGATGGAGAATTTTATGTCCCTCACAGGCGGCAAACCTGGAACATCGTCTGGAAACATCTCAGGAAAATCCCTCGCAACTGGCATCTTACTCAGCTCGATCTTTCCCTCGACTTCTAAGTTGGACAAAAGCACGCATTTCGGATCTCCCTCTTTTGAAGAAGTTCTAATGCGGTTGGCGGTTAAAAATCCAGAAATCTCGGTACTAGGAAAAACTAAAGTTATATGTGCACAATCTAATAGGATATGGTTGGAAGATAACCAATCCATGCCCAAAATTACATCTAATTGTATTAAAGGCAAGCATATTAGATCAACAAGAAAATGTCCATCCTGAATAACAATAGGACAGTTCAGGCATATAGAATTTACAACAACAGGTTCAGCAATTGGTGTAGAAACAATTAAATCAAAAGACAAGGAAGAAACAGATAACTCAAAATGTTTCACACAATCCATGGAAATGAATGAATGGGTTGCACCTGAATCAAAAAGAACTGATAAGAGATTACCGTCTATGTCGCACACACCTTGTATCAGATCTTCGGAGTTCGAAGCCTCAGCACCACTTAGGGTATAAACTCTTCCCCTTAGCCGTCGGTCTTTTGGCTCCACCATTCTTGTCCGTAGCTTGGATTGGGTTTGGGGCTCTGTAATTCCTTGCCATGTGTCCCAATTATCCACAACGGTGACAGTTATCTTTCTTCACTGGACAGTTATTCGCCAAGTGTGACGGATCTCCGCACTTGAAACACTTCCTCTTTTGACCTTGACGTCCTTGGCCTCCACTGCCCGATGCACGAGTAACAGGTCGGTAAGATTGCTTCTGAAAATTACCAGGGGGTCAAGAATACGGTTTCTTCTGACTTTATTTCCCTCTCTGATCATACTATCCCATGACGCGGGAAGCTCCTCCGACGCTTCCTCTGTTGTCTTTCCCCCCGCTTCATCAACTCAATTTGCCTACTCTTCTCAACAAGTGCTTGGAAATTCCTGATTCCTTGCGACAACATGACTCTTTGATCTCATACCTTAGCCCTCTCTCGAAAGCTTCGCACTTCCAATCTTCCTTGGGATTATTTTGGAAAAATCGGAAGTACTTGGCCAACGAGTCGAACTTGGCTGCGTATTTCCTCGACTAACATGTCTCTCTGTTGCAGTCGCAAGAATTTTTGCTCCTTCTCAACTCTTGCACTTTGGGGAAAATACTTTCCCAAGAAACGATCCTTGAACAGTTCGCACGAAATCACTTCATGGTTTGCTTCCAGCAGTTTTTTGGTTCCCGTCCACCAATATTCCGCATCTCCCATTAGTAGGAATGTGGCATATGGCACCTTCACTTCTTCCGGGCTGTGTATCAGCTCGAAGATTTTCTCGATCTCGTGGATCCATAGATTAGCCTTCTCCGGGTCCACATCACCAGCAAACTGTGGCGGATTCTAACGCTTGAATGTAGTCAAGCTCCGGCCCTCAGTGGCCTGGCCAGCACGGAGTTGCTCCTGAGCATTGTGGTCATTCATGGTTGCAGCCTGGACAGCAATAGCTGCAGCCATGTTTGCCATTGCCTGAGTAGTAAAATCCATTCCGGTTGCTCCAGCAACTTCTTCAGCTTGGACACCGACTCCCCTTCCGTGACCACATCCTCGGCCACTTCCACGACCACGTCCACGTCCACGTCCACGTCCACTTCCTGCCTCAGCTCCAATTTCTAGTTCCATATCTGACCTACAAGATTGAACTCAGTCAAACGGCAACCAAAACTAAAGCAGTAAGCAGTTAACAACACACATTACTTCTTGGAAGTAATCAAATCAAATCTTAGTCAGAGATCACACAACATCAAGACAACAGACCTATTCCCAAAGATTCCTCCCGAAAAACTCGACCAGCTCTGATACCGCTTGTAGAACCCCTCATACTTGGGTGTCACTTTCGCAACCCCAAACACATAATGTATGAAAATAAAATTTTTGCTGGTTCACTTTCGGAAAAAGATTCCTGTACTTAGGTCTTACTTATTTTGAAAATAGTGATAAAATTTTTTCTCTTACAATAGTAATAAGCAAATGCTCAAGAGAACAGCAATGTAATTTGTTTACATAAATATATGTATCTTTAGTCAACTGCATAATTAAAAGGGACCTTGGACAACTCGTCCGTTCCCAAAATATATTGACATAAGCAAGAAGCTATAAAGCCAATTACAAGGTAGCGGTGGGTCTGAGAATTATATCTTCAAAACCCTGGCTATCAGTAGCCGCTCACAGACTAGCCAAAAGGCACTACCTCAAAAGAAAAACCCTAAGCTGGTCTAGTACTAACAAAAGACGCACTACCTAACATACGCTATATTCCTGAGACTGAGTCTCGTCTTCGTCCGTTCAGACTCCTTCGTTATCAGCATCGAGCGATTCAAGTCACTGAGTCCCTAAGCGACCCAGAGAACTGTTGACAAACAGCTGTACATGTATCCAAAACACAACAGGGTGTCCAACATGTACAGGCAAGGGTGAGAAACCAATATATGAATCCAAAATGACAACTACATGCTCAAACACAAACAGCAGATTCATACAAATATATCTCACAAAAATCATATTGGCAGTAAAACACAAGGGCTTCCTACCCCACAATCAAAGTTATTCTCTAAACGTATGCATGACACTTCCATATATCTCAACTAATATCAATTTTAGATTTTTGGAAATCCCATCAACATCAGAACAAGCTGATCAGGCTCTAAAATCATTGGCCCGCAGGCCACAATGATTATCACCAAAAGGCCCAAACGTAAGTACTTAACCTCCCAGATATATAATCCATGGATGCGCATGTCAGTGGTACTTACGATGTATAAGTCATACTATATTGTCCAACTCAGGGCACAATACGCACAGCCCATGGCACGTATGACATCAGTGTCCATCAAGGCACAATGTTGCATAATGACAAATAAGTCATCTTAGGTTCCCCTTGCCCATCAAGGTCCCCCGTTTTCACGACACGTCTGCGTCACGTAAAATACATGAGAAACTATTTTGTTTCCCATAATTGATCTTTATCTTATCGATCTTTCCTCGTTGTAGCATCAACGATAACAACCACCATAATGTCTTAGACTCTTTAAGCCTCAAAAACATTTTTCTCAAAACAGGACATCTAGTCCAAAACAACTCAAATCCAAACATCCCGAATGCACCGGTTTAGAATTTTGGATTCAAGATCATAAAAACATCCTCAAGCTTACAGGACCAAAAAGATCGTCCCTAAGCTGACAGGACCACAGCTAACAGGGATCCTTAATCCACGTGTTTCTGTAGAACCCTAGAATCCCGACGTCTCGGTTTATAATTTCTAAGTTTAAAAACCACTTTTTCTCAAAACTCAAAAACCAAAAACTCATATCTCCGACACTTACACAAAGTCCTCGGGATCGGTTTTCCATAAAACAAAACATAGTCTAGAGACCATTTCTTTTCCGTTCGTTGTTTTTCGGTAAAACACAAACCTTAAAACAAAACTTGTAAAAACCCTTTTCCTTGGATAAAACCAATTAATTTGAAAATCACGTTTCTCAAAACGCTTTTACTCAAACGGTTCACTTTATTAGTTTAAAAACTAATAAAGGTTTCTAAAAACACTATTTATCTTAAAACTTCAATGTTCGTTATATAAATCACATTTTCACAACTTTGGTCTCTTAAGTTATTTTTCCTTAAAAGCAGCTATTCATTTTTATTTTATTCCAAAAGAGATAATTAATTATTTTCTCTTTAATTAAATTGAGAAACAATAAAATATATTTATTTTCTCAATTCCACATTTCAAGCTTTTAAAGCTTTTAGGTTACACGATGTTGGATCCTAATTGATATTAGGTCCTCTAACGCCGTAAATCCCACAGCAAGGCACACGATACATCCATACAGTTATTTAACAATCATAACATGTATCCACATATATCAGCAGTCATGTGATGCATAGTCAAATCAACATTAGTAAATAAAACAATCAACCAATAATCAGATACAAACATTTATGATACAAACACCAATGCAGCATATAACTGTCGGAATTGGAATTTCTCATGTTTGTCCCCTTACCTCTTGAAGTTCCAAGGTAAGCAGCAAACACCTGATCGATCCGGAAACTTTCTCGATTAGCTGCCGGTCACTACATACTCACAATCAATAAAGGCATTAACTCAAAAAAACAAAGATTTCTCCTATTGCACCACATAACATGTATCCATATATATCTGCAGTTATGTGATGCATAGTCAAATCAACAGCAGTAAATAAAATAGTCAACCAATAATCAGATACAGACATTTATTTATGTTACAAACACCAATGCAGCATATAACTGTCGGAATTGGAATTTCTCAGGTTTGTCCCCTTACCTCTTGAAGTTCCAAGGTAAGCAGCAAACACCTGATCGCTCCGAAACTTGCTCGACTAGCTGCCGGTCACTACATACACACAATCAATAAAGGCATTAACTCAAAAAAAAACAAAAATTTCTCCTATTGCACTACCCCTAGGGTTCGGCCACCCTTAAACCGGTATCACGTTTGTAACTCAAAACACCAATTAAAACGTTAAATAAAACTTGCTGGTTTTACTTTCGGAAAAACAGACTATTTAATATATCTTATTAAATCTTGAAAATCGTAATAAATTTTTTTTTCTTATTTAATAACCATAAATAACCAAGACTCAGAGTACTAAACAGAGTACTCATATATATATAAATATACATCATCAAGTAATCATATACAGACGGCCTACGGACAACATGTCCCTTCCAAAAGAAACTATAAAAGTAAGCTGATAAAAAGCTAAAAACTAGGCAGCGATAGTCTGGAACCATATCTCTAAAACTCATACCCATCAGTAGCCGTTAACAGACTACCAAAAATCGTTGCCTCAAAAGAAGGTCTACACCCTAAGCTGGTCCATCTAGTGGAAGCCGTTGGACAATCCCCCAAAGGAGGGTCCAATCGGTCCATCCGAAGAGTGGTCGAGGGAAACTACATCCCCATTGACCAACCCCGCATCCCCGGCTCCCTCAGCCGGAGCATCCCCGTCTTCCAGAGGATGATACTTCGAAGTCGCAACGAGCTCCTCCTCCTCAGGATTCTCCTCCTCCTCCTCCTCCCCCTTTGGCCCCATGGACACCAAGACAAACAGAGGTGGAGGGGATAAGGGAGGCTGCTGCTGCGGCTGGTGGGCGGCAGGGTCCTCTCTGTGATCAAAGGTGAAGGAGCGGACTCCTGTGTACGCTAATCCCTCGCTCCCCAGGCTCATCTGTACATATAATATATATATATATATATATATATATATATATATATATATATATATATATATATATATATATATATATATATATATACACACCAGAAACAGGACAGTCCAGAAAAATATGCACGGGAGCTCCAAAAATTCTCATTTCTTGGATAACACCCTAACTAAGTGTGATAACCCTAGATATCAACTCAAAACATCAAAAACCAACCAAAAACCCTACCTTACACAATAAGGGGGTTTCAGTCTCTTCTTGGTTAAATACCCTAGAGAGATTTCTTGGCTCTAAGCTCTTGGATCATACAACTATGTCATGAACCTAGGCCATGGATTTTTGAAGATTTAGGGACAAAAACCCTAACATCTATGATCATGAAAAATTGAGGAGAGATTGGGAGAGATAGAGATGAGGATCTACCTCCGAGGATGATCTCCTTCAAAAACAAGTGAAGGTTGCTTCACAAAAGCTCAAAGATTAAGCTCCAAAAATGGAGTTTAATGGTGAGAAAATGAGGAAAGTAGAGAACGAAGAAGATGAGGGTTTGGGGCTGTTGGGGCAGCTGAAAATTTTGGGGGTGAGAGTGTGAGAGAATTTGATATTTATAGAGTTAACTTAAGACTCAAGAATAGGTAAAAGTAATAAAAGGTAATTAGTAAAAAGTAACCAAGGGCAATTTGGTCAATTCACGTCCCGACATTTTGAAAATCCTCACAACACTGGTAGGAGTCCCCAAATGATTTAACATAGCCTTGGTATGAAAATTACCGGCTCAAGGTTCTCGAAAAACCCCAACACGGCTCGAATCGTCTCCCCGATCTATTATCGGCCCGAATATAATATATTATTTTTATTTTTGGACGTCAGGACACATTTTAGCAACAAAGTAGAGAATTGAATTATAAGACTAATGGTTCTGACTGTTAGTCAAAATGAGGTCTTGACAGTAGAAAAACACTACCATCCGTGAAACATAGATCGAGCTTCGTTTGGGTTTTCGGCCCAAACTTTAACCGTAGGCAAATCATTTTATAAAGCATAGATAAAAATATAAACTCATTAATTGAGTTTATGGTTCTTAGAAAGGACAAAAAATCGGGGTGTTACAAATGGCTCCTCTAACTATGAGGACATCGAGTCAGACGTTCTGGTAACCGCCTCTTGAGTTTCCAAGAGAGTGCAACAGTGGTCCCGCCAACTGCGAGGAGTACTGCCTCCCCGAGCCCCTCCAACTGTGAGAAGACCCGAGAAATTCTCCAACTGCGAGAAAGCACATTCATCCCTCCAACTGTGAGTTCAGCCGCCTTGGTCGCCCCGGAGTGTCCACCTCGAACACCAACCTCGTGTAGCAACCACTTAAACTGTTGTTGCTATTGTACACATGACTTTCACCACAATAATGCAAATGCTATGATCATGCACCCATCATCTCAACAACGTCTTAACAATAACTTAACCAACGTATCAAGGTCCACATCCTCCAACTGTGAGGATGTCACTCTCCAACTATGAGAGTCACCTTCAACTTAGATCAACTGGCTTATAACGTCAACTACGAATCCAATAACACCAACCACTTTATCCTTCTAACATCACACCAACCATCTTTACAGTTAACCAAGATAATCTCAATCATAATCACATCAACATGTAATAGTATAGCAGCATATCATCATTGCAGGCATACCAAAATAGCAATTAAGCATATTATCACAACAAGCATCTCATCTAGTATGTTATCATGTACGACATCATTTATTCATGTCATCAATTACCACAGATAGACATACATCCTCGATCAACAGATATCACAGATCAACCTAACGGCGATAAACCTACAATGCCTAAAATTGCATTGGTACCACACACCAGTAGTCCCCAATGCGAGTTAGGTATTAGTGGTTACTCAACCACTAGTAGGGTTTGAGGAGCCCTACACATGTTAACAATTATTTGTTACGCCTACGATTCCCGGATATATGAGGTTTCTTCCTCCTCGCCTGGTGATTCGTTCCAGTACACTCTCGTATCCACGGACAGTACTGACCCTCGATCTCACGAACATAGCCACGACCACCCTAAGCTCACCACGCAGCTCCCCGACACTGCCAAAGGCACCCCCGGCATGCACGTTGGGCCAACAATCGCCTCGAGTACACGTACGGGGTCCCAAAACAACTAGAAACTCAGAAACGACAACGAATTCAACAACAAACAATCGTACAACAACGAATCAAAGGAAAACCAAGGATCAAGCCATGAAATACAAGAGGGAACTTACCCAAGAAAGGGATGTTCCTCGCAGTTGCTACCTCAAGCAGGGTCCTCGCACGGCTCCTCGAACGAACACTCGGGTAAAAACACCCGTAAAACCCTAATGTGTTAGCAGAACATCATTAGGTTTAAGTAAGAGTAAGAAAAGACAAGAAACCAAGAGAAATACCAAAAATGACTTAGGGTCGACGATGTCGGTACCTAGGCTTACCTCAAAGAAGCTCGAAACCAATGTCGCACCCTAGGCGAATCCGAAGCTACGAGCACAGAGATGTAGTCGGAATAGGGTTTCGACGAACGATCGGCTTGAAATCACTCAAGGAACTCTTAAGAGCTCTCTGGACTCTCTCAGGTCAAAGGAGAAGAGAACTTTTAACAGTTTTTCATGTGAAATGAAAATGAAATGAAACTTAGACATTTAACTCACTTACTTAGCATGCTAAAGCGTGCACTTTCCCAACGCTTGAGCGTTCCCACGCTCTAGCGTTGGCTCTCTCCACGCTTGAGCGTGGAACCTCGTCCACACCGCCTTCTTCAGGGTGTCTCACACACGTCAAAACTTATAACACCTGGGGACACACTCAAAACGCTTGAGCGTACAAGCTCCCAACATCCCACGCTTGAGCGTGGAGTCCTCCCACGCTTGAGCGTTCTGCTCAGCTAGGAAGGAACTTCTAGCCTTCCTATCTCCTCCATTTCTCGTGTTATACCGTAGGCACTTCCAACTTGATTCAAGCCTAGTCCTAAACATCCAACCAGACTTATAACCAACACACAACCCATCACACACCTAAGCGAAGACCCGCTCAAGATTATCCATCTTAATTAGGGTTACCGAAAATAGGGATGTTACACGAGCCGTGGTTTCACTTGTGCTTTCAATACCCCCCAAATCCTAGTTCTATCTGGTTTCAATATTTCCTTCTCCAATTACCGGTCCCTCTAACTATTATTATCCTGTGGTTGTCAATCACTGATATTCTTTTCCTCGAACGAACTTACTGTTTGTTAGGCAGCAGTTGCGAACAACATGGAAAACATAAATAACTGAGAAGTTTAAATAACCGGAAGGTAACAATTGCAGTACAATCGTTGGTCAATTAATTATCCTCGTTTATCCTATAGTTCCACCAATTTAATTGGGTTTGATAGCCAAAATATCAATCAATTGATTAAGAGCATGTAAAGGGTAGCTAATACTAAACATGGAATAAAGACCAATAAGATAAATCTAATCAAATAGTAACTTCGAAACCAAACAGAATTCGAATTACAGCTAAGATATGACAAAAGGGATTTCTACTAACACAAGATCCATCACAACTCTAGTGGTGAATTTAGCTACTCATAGTAATAGAGAAAACCAAAGTCAACAAAGGGAAACGCATCCTGAAGAATTGAAGAGGGAGAAGTGGTCTCCAACTTAACCTCCAGGTGTCAATCCTACTCTAGAAATCAAAAATATAAAACTATAAACTAGAAAACAAAGTGTATAGTACTCAAAGAATAAAAGATGAGATGGTTCAAAGAGAAGATTGGATGCCTAATAATGGCACAGAGGACCTCTATTTACAACAAAATATGAACAGGGCCCTAATTTAGGTCTTATGCGCCGCCAGCACGGGCGTGCTACAAATTAGCACGGCCGTGCTCAAATATGCAAGGGCGTACAAACTTCGCAAATCAGCGTTCTAGTGCATAGGCTTGCTCACCTTCTTGCACGGCCGTGCACTTCGCAGTTGAGACCGTGCTTGCTTCAGTCAGGCCTTGCTTCTCTGAGTCAGGCCTTTCTTCACTTTGGCACGGGCGTGTTGCTTTGGCACGGGCGTGCTAAATCTTCAGAGGTCAGCTTTAAGTCTTTTTGTAAGGCTTTGATTGGATGGATGGCTTGGAGGGCTTGCACAGACATGCTCATGCATGGCACGGGCGTGCTCAACCTCAAAACTTCAGTATTCTGCCCATTTTAGCTCTAAAACCTTCACTTTTCTTCACAAGTTCATCAAATTGCCTCTAAATGTCAATTTTGTCAAAACTTAAGTAAAAGGGGTGAAATACGATAATAATTATCATGAAAAGCTTTGGAATTCAACCCAAATACCCCTATAAAATGCACAGAGTTGAGGTTTATCATGCACCTTCCTGCATTAATGTGTTTAACGTTAGCTGCTATTACGGCTTGAAGGGTTTATTGTGAAGCTATTGCTGCTTGCCCATCTCACAAACTTTATTTTGGAGCATCTTGTTTGAGCACCTGCTTGTTCCTCTAAGGTCCCAAGGTAACTTACAACTTTATTCTTTATCACAGTTCTTGATTCCCTAACTTCTTCGAAATATATTAAGCCACAAGATCCTATATATCGTGATAGTCGAAATGATGAACGATATTGGCCATTTTTTAAGAATGCCATAGGAGCAATTGATGCTACACATATGCCGTGTGTGGTAAATGCCAGTGAACAACCAAGGTTTATTGGAAGAAAAGGATATTCAATACAATATAATGGTTGTATGTGATTGGAACATGTGTTTCACTTTTGTATTAGCTGGATGGGAAGGTACTGCCCATGATGCCCGTGTTTTTTACCATGCTCTCACAAATGCGAACCTGAATTTTCCACATTCTCCTTCGGGTATGTTCTTTTGTATGGCTACAAATGATTTACTCTTTTAGTAAAACCCATTTTATATTTTAATATTTTTAATTTTTTAATACGAAATTATTATTTGGTGGATGCTGGCTATCCAATATTAATGGGGTATTTTGGTACTACAAATGTGAACATTACGACCTTCTTGATTTTAGGTGTTCAAAGAGGTTTGCAAATCATAATGAAATATTCAATTTTTATCACTCAAGTTTAAGGTGCACACCCATAATGAAATATGCTGATTTAAGACTTTAGATGTCCATTTTATGCTAATTAATTTTTTTTTTTAGTTTCATAATTTAACATAAATTAAAATAATTATCTTAATCTATTTATTTGAATTGTTCATATATATAAAAAAAAATAAGTAAAATGGAAATGAAATCTACTTAAAATGTGATATATATATATATATATATATATATATATATATATATATATATATATATATATATATATATATAGGCTTAATTACACTTTTCGTCCCAACTTTTTCAATTGTGCCATTTTGGTCCCTCAAGAAATTTAATAGCACTTTTCATCCCTCAACTTTGTGAAATTATGCAATGCAAGCCTTTATTTTGATCCCTAGAAGGACTAATTTTGCACAATTTCATAAAGTTGAGGGATGAAAAGTGCAATTACATTTCTCGAGGGACTAAAATCGCGCAATTGAAAAAGTTGAGGGACGAAAGGTGCAATTAAAATTTTTTAGGGACCAAAATCGCACAATCAAAAAAGTTGGGGGACGAAAAGTGCAAATAAGCCATATATATATTACACACCCAAAAGCAATTTTGATCTAAACTATCCAAACAACATAAATTGATAAAAATCAATTTTTTCATGAATGTATCCAAACATAAATCACTTTACACTCAACTCACTTTTAACCAAAATCAATTCTACAAAATCATTTTAATCCAAAATCACGTTTGTCAAACATTTATCCAAACACACACCAAAGTTACTAAACCTAGCTATCTAGCATAAAATCTAAATTTGTAATTCAAATGTATCAAAAATACTTAGCTATTAAAGAAGTAACTAGATTTTGTACCGTGTGATGCACGGACGTATTATGTGTAATTATTTTACAGTATTATGTATTTTTAAATGTTGAAAATTACAATTCAAAAGAGCAACACATAAGTATTCGTATAATATTTGAAATGAAAAAATATCCCATTTTTTTTTGTTTGGGACTTCTAAATTTGAAATGAAAACACTGATATGATTAAAAGTTGTGCGATGCACGAGTGTATTATGTGTGATTATTTTACACTGTTTTATATTTTTAAATGTTGAAAATAAAAAATTAAAAGAGCAATGAATAAGTATTGTGTATTATTTGAAATGAAAAATGATCGCATTATTTTTTTGTTTGGGACTTCTAAATGTGAAAGCACTGATATCATTAAAAAAAATTAAAATTTGACATTGCGAATACCACTCAAGCATTTAAATAAGAAAAATGAACATTTAAAAACAAAGGCAAAAATTGTGAGATACAACAACAGATTTTGGTTTAATGTAAATGATATTGAGAAGATTGTTTATTTGAAGAATATAACTGAAGGTTATCGTAGTAATATTTATCATATATAAAGATACATACACAATCGATGTCCATAAACCAAATTACTGTCATTTCTATAATTGATAAATTAAATCAGTATCAATCTTATTTGAAGCAACAATGTGCGATTATTTTTAGAGA
Organism: Ammopiptanthus mongolicus; assembly: GCA_039655645.1. Taxonomy (NCBI): domain Eukaryota; kingdom Viridiplantae; phylum Streptophyta; class Magnoliopsida; order Fabales; family Fabaceae; genus Ammopiptanthus; species Ammopiptanthus mongolicus. The sequence continues at coordinate 11,032,683 of CM077350.1, forward strand.
CCAAAATAAATATTTAATCTTTCTATTTTATTTTTATGATATCTTTCATATTTTTTTAAAACTGATTTTCTCATATTATTAGAACTCATTCTCTTTATAAATATTTTTCACGATTAAAATGACTTCAATCGTTAAATTACTACAGATGTGTTATCCCATCCGAATTATTAAATATTAAATTTTTAATATTAAAAATATTGAATACATATATATATGAATGACTCAAATCACTCTCTCTTTTTTACACAAGTGGTTTTATATTTTTACCCCTAGTCATTTCCTTTGGTTTCTTATCTTCTATTACATTGTTTTTTTACTCTCTTACCTCTTTCAAAATTGTAACGGCCCCAACTGCTTTCAGGATTGCTAACTGTCCCCATAACCCAACACGGGTCTTTTCAGCGTCCTTTGTCCTCACTCAAATGCTTTCTAGGAAACTTCCCAGAAGGTCACCAATCCCACAAGTGCTCCAAGTCAAGCATGCGTAACTATGGAGTTCTTAAGTTCTAGGCTTCTGAAAATAAGATGCATCTAGTTGTTATAGTTAATACCTGTAACATCCTGTTTTTCACCTCTATACTTATATGTGTATATCCTTGTTATTATATGTTATACATGATTGATATACTTGTATTAGATGCTTAGGGACGTGTTTTGGGACAGTTAACCTTAGAACGAGCCAAATCAGTGAATCTAATAGGTGAGCAAACCCGTGCTCCTGTCCAGCACGCACGTGCTCGTTGGCCAGCACGGCCGTGCTTTGCGCGTACACCAGAACGCGGATTAGGCTCTTTGGTCAGTCCGTTCCACTCTAATCCTTTTTATACCTCTTTAGTTCGACCTAAACCCTAAAGTTATCATTCCTAACTTTAGAAACAGTCGTCATCTCTCTTCCTCTTGGATTGCGTTGAATTCCTCGAGCGCTCTTCAAGTTTTTCCAAACCTTTAATCCTTGTTTTGAGTGTTCTTCATCAAGAACATATCCCTTGGTGTTTGCCCATGCGATTGGAGGATAAGTCGTTTGTTAGTGTTGTCTAAGGTAAAGTAACCAACCTTATTTCATTCTTTTTTTTCAATTATCTAGGTTGAGTGTTAAGCCGTTCTTTCTGTCGAACTCGACTGTAGTTATTAAGCGTCGGCGTTGTAAACGGCAACCTCGAGGATTATTTCTCCTAAGATCTAATCGAGGTAATCCTATAAACTCTTGTATTAATTCCCTTTCGTTTCTCTACTTTGGGAATTAATTATCCTTTCTTTCTTGACCAAAGCTCGTCGAATATGTTGAACCGTTGGGAGGGGTCAAGTTTGGACCTTGCTCAAGTTTGGCTCTTAGGCTGGAATTGTCATACCAGGTATGGGGATAAGGAATTAGTATGACATATAGGTTCTGGGGTAGTGTAAGATGAGGGTTAACCCTTGATCATACTATATGCCTTAATTGATATGTGAAATCCTGATTGTTATCATAGATTCTTGTATGATGATAATTATGCATATATGGTTATATGACCTTGACATGTTTATATAAATTGGTGGCTGATAATGTTGTTATATGCCATGATTATGTGAGTTATATGAGTTACGATGAACTGGTGATGTTGAACTATGTTAATCAAAGACATAGAGATGTTAGTGTTGAACCTAAAACTAGGATTGGTTAATCGATGCTCATAAAACATAAAGATATTGATGAGGGGTGAGATTGATGTCCAATGGTTAGTCAAGAACCTTAGGATTCATCTTGAGTGTTTAAAACCTTAAAAACCTTAAGTTATAGAATTGAGAACGCTGCAATGGCGTTGAGCAGGCCGATGCTCAATATTCAATGAATGTGCACGACCGTGCTGTAATCTAGTACGCCCGTGTTCATGCAGCAACAAATGAGCATGCCTGTGCTTCATGGCAGCATGCTCATGCTTCGCAAACAGCGTTTCAGTATGCCCGTGCTATTAGTGTGCACGTGTGCATGCCCGTGCTCACTTTGTACACAGTCATGCTCAGACCGTGCACCACCGTGCAACTGAGCAGATTTGAGGAAAATTCTCAAATTCAATTAAAGAGAGTTTAAATAACCTTTTTGGGATAAATACATGATAAATAGAATTATATAAAGTGACCTTGAGGATAGTTAATAAACTAGGATAATGATAAGGTAAGACTTAATAACGAAGATTCTTAATGATAAAACGTTGATGTTGGTTAAGACGGTAACGATGAGGTATCACATATTGATGTTAGTTATGATCACTTTGATGCTTATTGGTCAAAGTTGATAGCCATTGTTGATGGTGTTGATGGAGGTGGTTGTCCAAGTCGATTGTGTGTTACCATTGCATGTATTCATGACATGAAGTTGTTAGTTGGGGGAAGTTACGATGATTGGGGAGTTCGTCCGAGAGTGTAACACCCCAAGAAATAAATAAATATAAGTAGGCATTAACTTTAGCAAATAAAATTAATAAAGTGCTGGGGAGGCTTTGAATGGTTGATTTCGAGCCTTAAAGGTATATATGGATTAAGAGAATAAAAAGGAAAGTTTTAAGATTAAAAATCTGTCACAGAAGCATGTGCACGCCCGTGCTGAAAGAGCACGATCTGAGCCGCTGCGTGCTAACTGTTAGCACGCCCGTGTCAGAAAATGGACAATTTTGACACTGGTTGGCATGCCTATGTCAAAAATCACGTGAATTTTGACGTTGATTGGCATGGCCATGTCAATCGCGAGCACCCCCGTACTCTATGTCAGGACGCGTTAAAAACAGGCTTTAAAAAAAAAGGGAAGTGTGTGTAACCCTATATAAACCAATCTTAATACTCTTAGTAAGGCTACAAACCCTCTTTGCACCCTAAAACACATCAGTAACGCTGTGGAACATCCTCATGCTTGGGATATGGGGTTGCAACAGACAATGAGTTTGGAAGGAGAACAACAACAACAAAAACAACAACAGGAAGGAGATTCAAGGTTGAGGAAGGCAACATATAGGATTCGCTATGTGATACGCTTGGAGATTCTTGGAGGTCTTCAAGAGGTGAGTAAAAACGACCTTTTCTTACCCTTCCATGGTGTAAACGAATTTAGAAAAAGGGGTTTGGTTTATATAATGATTTATAGTGAGATTTCAATGGAAAAAATACATGTTTTAGTCAAATCCTATTTTTTAAATTGGGGGTTTTTATGGAAAACGAAATTAATGCTTAATTAGAGTTTTTGGAGATATGAATGTTATGATTGAATGTCTATACTACGTGAATTTTGTGGTCTTTGATGATTGGGTTGGCATGCTTTGTATGTGATGTGATTGTCATGAGATATAGATGAGTTTTGGAATATCTAAGTGTTGTTTTGGCATGCTCTTATATGATAAATGTGATATAATGTTGAATTGACATGATGAATTGATTATCAATAATGATGTTTGTTGTATGAATGGGGTATTAAAAATAGTTATATTGCCATTTAATTAGGATGTTGGAATATAAGTTATACCGCATATGAAAAAGGTATCGAAATAGTTACTTCGCCAGGAAATGGGATGTCGGAATATGAGTTATTGATGGAGGCAAAGGAAGGGAAAGTGAACTTTGCAACAAGAGGAGGTCAATCCATTCAAGTTCAATTCAAATTCTTCATGTCCAAGTGATCCTCTTTACTGTTTTGGGTATATCTTGAGTTATGGATGTCGGGTTGCAGTGATCTTTGATGCATTGAAAAAAATCACCGAATTATCTACAAATGTTGTCTAAAGCATAAAGACCTCATTCGGCCTCCATCATGATGAGAATTGGTCTCTGAGTTGAGGACATAATTCGGGACAGGTTTGACTTATTCCATTCAAGTCCAAAGGAAACCTTCTTCACGGTTTTGGTTATATCTTGCGTTCTAGATATCCGATTAATGTGATTCTTGTGACGTCCCCAAGTTCCACTTGAGGAAATCCCATTAACCTTAATGCTCCTTTGTAGTATTAACTATGACTTAACGATTACACGCTTATTTAAACAAACAATAACATGCATCCAGACACAAACGTGTATAACATCAGAGTAAAAAACAACAGGATAAACGAAAACATACACACATAGTACAGATATATACGTGGTGGCCCCATCAGTAAGGATAAGTACATATATAGACAGAGGTACAAAATAAACCAAAAGTAAAGCAAATACAACAAAAGAGACTCTAGCACTCATACCTCCATACTCTCCCCATTCCCTCTCAAAATACATCAAAATGGTCTCACCTCACACCCTAGAACAAATACACTGGCAATGTCACGCCCTCAATGACGTGAGAGTCAAGAGCTACCCTGTCTTTCCCCATATGTGCACCTATAAACCTGCAAGGGCACATAGTCTGAGGAAGAACTAGACATAACCATCCCCCTATGGCTGGCGACCCTTAAATATCGCTCAATCCTCCTGTGTCGTCCTCGGAGCACAAACCCTCTACGACTGGTCGTGTGAGATGATGCTGGGGCAGCCCAGATAAAGTCCCGCTCATGCTACCTGGGTGGGTGCCACATCTAGGAAAACGGAAGAAACTGGATCACTCTGTATGGTCCCATAACGTCGGCCTGTGATGGTGTATCGCTCCGAAACAGCAAGCTCACTGGTTCGTTATACACGGTCAAAAACGTAGAGGGTCCACCTGCCACCCCTGCTCGTCATGATAGACGATCTCAAGCTTGTCCAGCACCGGGATCCCCGGCGTGGTCTGGAGGAAGGGATGCATCCCCGGGTCCATAGCTGCCCTCTGCTAACTTGTCATCTGCTAGTAAATCAAACATACGCATACAAAGAAGAACAGGGAGATAAGATATACAGCACATCTATGAAAAGGATAATGCAATGCAAAATATATAGCAAACACAACCATCTCCCAATGTCTCGACACCACGGTCGTACCCTAGCTAGATGTACACATATTCTTTTTATGCATGCCGACCGGTACTAAACACCCTCTTAAGGGCAACATCACATCCGCACAATGGACCACAAGTTGGTTCGTTCTGGTAATCCGTTCCGCTCGCAGTGACCCATAAGAGTACATCGCCGCTCAGTTGTCCCAGACAGAGAAGGTTATGTAGGCCTCCTCGGAAGATCCATCGGCAACTGGAAATACCCAGGTTCCAGTCAGGATAGTAGGACATGCTCAGGACCGCCAAGACACAATAGGAGCTACCATACTGGTCTCATGTGGGTACACCTGTGTCCACTATATCCCCGAGGTCACACAGATCTTCCCTTCCGTTTTCCGCACCCACATTGGTGGACCAACCTCGTATGCCTCTCGGCACATAGCTCGCCACTTGGCATCATATGCATATGCTATGAATGTCATCCATCTCTCTTGAGCTGATATCGCAGCACATGCAAACTTGCTCTTGGCAACACGAGCTCCAAGCTCCAAAGGAAACCGTCATAAGCTCCAAGCTCCATTTGTAACCATATGAGCTCTAAGCTCCCATCATAACCTTATGAGCTGCAAGGTCCAACTACGACCTCAACTCTTAACTATCAGCTCAATGTCCACCACGGGGTCAAAGCCTTAATCATACTAACCCTTCAAGTCTCATGTATACACATATTTCTAGATACAATGCAACAATTCATCATTATCAACATGCTCAATAAGGCAGTAAACATAACAACATACTAACATACTATCATCATCAACATATCATGCATACATTGCAAATATCACCATTAGCAGGTACGCATATATTAACACATTACCATGCATCATAATTCTGCTAACCTAGGACATCAAATATAGCGGTGATAGCCCAAAGTAGACTAAACCTAAGGTTTAGGTACTTTGCCAGGGCTCAACCCTACATAGGGTTTAGGGTTCCCCTACACACATAAAACACACAAGAAAGCTATATAGACTACTTTTGCCTCCCCGACATGTGTAACTCTTTCTCCCCACCTGATAGCAAACGTAGCAACGGTCACAACACTTCGAGCACTTCTTGCTCCACTCCTTGCCTTCACAGCCGCGGGTTCTTTCACCGACGGGATCACACACGTAGCTTCCAAACTTACCCTAATCGCATAAACAACATACAAACTATAGCATTAGCCCTAATACGAAGCTAAAGCCGCGAATAGAAGCTTAAACCATAAAAGTACATTGTATAGCTACAATGTAAGTAGATACAGAACCTCGGCTTACCCTTGACGAATCACATAAGCAAACCGATATAGTTGTAGTAGAAGTCGCGTTGATCACGAAAACACGATCGAAACTGGAATCGGACGAACGAACGGATCACAAACTCGGATCAAAGTTGGAACCTAACCCCTCTCCCTGTACCTCGAGCTCTCTCTGTAAAACTTGAAGAGTGAAAACTCTTCTCTGTGAAAATGAAGAACTATATATAGGAAAAAGGTTCCACTGTCCACGCTTTAGCGTTGCTAAACCCAACGCTTTAGCATTCCAACGCTTGAGCGTTGGCTTCCTCAACGCTTGAGGGTTGATGTTCCCTCATCGCCAAGGCACTGCCCCTCACGTGTCAGTAAATGACACGTGTCACTTTATGTCCCATCACAGCCAGTCGCTGATCAGAAGGTCCACGCTTGAGCGTCCAACTCTCCACGCCTGAGCGTTGGCACACTTGAGCGTTTTCCTACTCCACGCTTGAGCGTTTTTCTCAGGGTCACTTATTCCTCATCCTTCTTTTATCTCATTCACTCCTACTCTTAGTATATCCTCTAAGCAAATTTCCAAGCCATAATTGCATTTATCAAACAAACTCACATACATCCATACATAAATCAAGGTGATGAAAATGAGGATGTTACAATTCTTGATGCTTCATTTGAAGCTCAAAACCTGACTCGGACTCCATCATGATGAAAACGGGGCTAGAAGTTGAAAACGCTGATCTGTACGGATTTGTTTTAATTAGGCATTATTTGGGCTTGTAATTGTTTTTAGCTTTAATTGTGTAATGGGCTTCATGGTCCATGATACTCACCTCATTAACCTAGAATGTTCCTTAGCTTCTAAAAATAGGATTTGTATTACCTCATTTCATAACTTTGAATGAAATGAGAATTTATCCTAATTGTGTATTTTGTGAGTTGAGCGTTGGTTCCTCCTCTTCAATTCTTGGATTAGAACTTGCTTGATTCTTATCAAAGAGTTCCATGTCTTTATGGTGCAGCCTCCTTGGCTTATCAATCTTCCAACTCCATGGAAGCATTGTGACGCCTTCCCTTCATCTTCTTCCCCTTCCATTTGCTTAATTTCTTTTATATTCTTCTTTACATTTGCGCCATTTACATTCTATTTTTAGTTGCTGCACTTTAACCATTAGTTTGTTTAAGTTTCTTGTTTAGTTATTTATATTCCTTAGTTGTTTCCTTTTGTTAATCATATTTCGGGTGAAAACCGCACTTTCTTCTTCCCCCAATTTTTCTCATCTTTTTTTTACATAAGAACTAAGAACAAGCTCTTGGATAGATCCTCAAATTCGGTGATTCCCTCTTGGATCATATCATGTGGTATCTAGAGCTAGCTTTTTTGAGCTTAATTCCTTTTTAGTTTGAGTTTTGCTAGTTGGATTGTGTTGAAATTTTTGCAATTTTTGAGCTTTTCTTTAACCTTGAAACCCGCACCCAACCCCATATTTTGATCATCAATTTTGATCATTTGTGGTGTTGTAATGAGTTATTAGATCATTGGGGTTTGTAATTCATAGCATCCAAAAGATGATTCATAGCTCAAGTTGCTTCCTTTCCTCATATTCCATGTTTTAGATTTTTGAATTTTTTTGAATTTTTCATCGTGTTCTTGTAGTTTGAGCCATTTTGATCTTGATGAATTTCACGAAATGGTGTTGAGTGATAATCTACACTTTGATTGAAAGGTCTCTAAAAGTGGAATCAAGTATACCAATCAATTTTAAATTTAAAGCATGAACTAGACATTAATTTGGGGGAATTTAATTTCTGGGCACATTCCCAAGAACAGCCTCTTGTTCATCATGTTCTTGCTTCAAAAGGCTATTTGATCTTTATGATTCACTTAAAATCTGTTTAGGGCGTTTTTGTAATTTTCAAAAATGTTGTGGCCAAAGTATTATTTTTGCAAGAGTAAGGATCCTAAAAAAAGTTTAAAAAAATTCGGATTTAGAAAAATACAAAGGGACCAATCTGCAATTATAAAAAGTACCAAAAAAATTGACAGAATTCAAATTAGGCCACAAAACCCCTATTCTAAGTGTTTCTAACCTTAAAATTGGCACTACTTGATGTTTTGGACATATCTTTAGCTCAAATTCTATTACTAAATATTAGTTCTAGAGTCTTTGTCTTCTTACTTCTCCATTAGAGTGTGCTTTCTTTTCTTCTTTAGCTTTTCTTGATTGTCTTTAAATTTCTAAGTTTTGTCTTAATAGTTTTCTTTTCTTGAACTTCTTGATTGATTGCTAGTTTGGATTTTTCACAAAGATTTGGTACTTGTTTACATTCTTGAATTAGTATAGTTCTTTTCCAAGGATATTGAAAGAGGACTTTGAGTGGTAAAAGGCAAAAGTGAACATTACATAAAAGCCTTGTTTTGAGTGAAACACGAGTGCAAATCTAAGAGTTAACACTTAGGTGTGTGGGGAGGTCCTTAACACTATTTCTTTTTCTTCTAACTTGTTTACTTTGCAACATGATGACATTTGGTTTCTGAAGATTTGGACTATGAGCGTAGATGTGTTGGGAAATCATTTGAGAAGTATAAGGTTGGTAATTATACCCAAAAGATGCATGAGAGGTATGAAAAGAAGTTGAGGGAAAAAGATAGAATAAGTCATGAAGAAGAGAGGCGTAGAGACAAGGAGAGAAGATAGAGTTCATGAGAGGGAGGATAAGAGGTTTGAAAAAGAAAGAAGACATATAAGCTATGACAAGGAGGATAAGGAGTATGAAAGAAATGTGAGAAAAGAGGAGAAAATGAAAAGAAATATTTCCAACTTTGAAGACAAAATTCAAAAGAAAGAGGGAGAAAAAGAAAAACAAGAAAGTGTGATCAAAGTTGAGAGAAAAGAAGAGAGCCTCTTTTCAAAAGAAAGTGAGTAAGTTCAAGATGTAATTCTAAAAGAAACATGCAAGACAACCAATATAATTGAAGCGGTAAGCCCAAAGGAGATATCCCGCGGTTTGGTAACTTGTTTGTTGTCCCAAAAGTATGGACATCCTAACTCTAGTTTTGATAATATGTTTGGTGAATTGCTTGAATCTTGCTCTTATACATTTGTAGGGTATGATGATTTGATCGAATTGCATGACTCTTGCCATCCTCGTAAGTTTGACTTGAAAAGTGATTACCACCATGATCTTTCCAAATCCAAGAATCATGTTATGCATAGTTCTTACTATTCTTCTAAATTTGATTTGAGACTTACGAATCATGGCTTGCATGAATTTCTTGGACTATGTGTTGCATATTTTGATGATAACTTGATCTATGCCAATAATTTTGTAGAACATGTTGAAGTTTGCCAATCTGTGAAGTATGTTATGAGGAAAGAAAGTTTGTATGCTAATTTGAATACATATTCCTCTTACACAAATCATGTTTGTCTTCTTGGATTTACTATAAATTTTCAAAGATTGCATAAAGAACTGTTTGAAAGACTCAACAATACATCCATACATGCTTTACTTATTTTTCCTTCTTCTTCTAAACTTGAAAGTCAGGAACATTATAAGAACATGGGGCTTGTTTTACTTCCCCAAGAACAAACCATTTCTTATGTTGATAAGAAGTATAATGGACCAAAATTTGAGATTTTAACAAATGTTAATGAGTTGAAACATTTGGAAAGAAAAGAGTACTCTCATATGACATCATGCCCAAGCATAGAGAGGTAAAAATGGTGGTCAATGCAAGCTCTCCAAGGTATATCTTGCTTATTCGCTTTGAAGTTCAATTGCTTGATTTCACCAATCTTAAGATGTTGTGTGTACATGATGCAAAGTACACTCACATAATGGTCACATGTGATGAGTTCTTTAAATTTGTGTTTGACCCCGGAGGATTAGGTGTGTGCACATAAGAAAAATAAACGAATTCCTACTCAAGGAAATCCAATGTTTGATTTACTTTCAATTTTCCTAAACTTAGTTCTTTCTCTTGATGTAGGTATGAAGATAATAAATTCGAGGTCGAATTTCCTTTAAGAAGGGGGGAATAATGGAGGGAAAGGAGGGCCAAGTGAACTTTACAACAAGAGGAGGTCAATCCATTCAAGTCCAATTCAAGCTCTTCAAGTCCAAGTGATCCTCTTTACTGTTTTGGGTATATCTCGAGTTATGGATATCGGATTGCAGTGATCTTTGATGCGTTGAAAAAAATCACTGAATTATCTACAAATGTTATCTCAAGCATAAAGACCTCATTCGGCCTCCATCATGATGAAAATTGGTCTCTGAGTTGAGGACACAATTCTAGACGGGCTTGACTTAATCCATTCAAGTCCAAAGAAAACCTTCTTCACGATTTTGGTTATATCTTGCGTTCTAGATATCCGATTAATGTGATTCTTGATGCGTTGGAAAGATAAGAGAACTATCTATAAGTTTCATTGCAAGCTCAAATCCTGATTCGGACTTTATCATGATGAAAACAGGGCTAGAGGTTGAGAACGCTGATTTGGACGGATTGTTTTAATTAGGCATTATTTGAGCTTGTAATTATTTTTAGCTGTAATTGTGTAATGGGCTTCATGGTCCACGAAAATACTTACCTCCTTAACCGAGAATGTTCCTTAGCTTCTATAAATAAGGCTTGTATTACCTCATTTCATACCTTCGAATAAAGTTGAAGTTTTCCTATTGGAATTCTTGGAGAGTGTTATTCTCTTCTCTTAAGTTCTTGCATAGAACTGTTTGCGTAACACCCCGATTTTTCGAGCTTTCTAATATCAATAAACTGTATTTATGTGTTTGTATTTTATTAGAGGGTCTAGAGAGTGAAATAAAATAAACTGAGACCACAGTCACGCTCTACGCTATCGTAAGGAGTTATGGTTAAATTTTGGGTTGAAAACTCAGACGGAGCCCGGTTTGCGTTTTTCACTGACAGTAGTGTTTTACTACTCAGAAAACCTAATTTGGACTTGTGAACGAGACAGTTAGTCTTAGAATCGAATTCTCTATAATTTTGATAAAATTGGTTTCAAAATTGGTTTCGCGCGTTAAAAATCAGAATAATAATAAACTATTCAAGCGATTTCTCAAACCGGGTGACGAATGGAGTTGTATATGGGTTTGTCGGGACCCGCTATTGGATAAACTTGAAGTCACATTTGTGACACCCGCTACCCCGCATACGATAAAATTAAAGTAAAGCATGCAAGTTAAATAAAAACTTTAACATAAAAGGTAGCAAGTACCACATGATCCGAAAACATTTAAAACAAAAGCAACAACGACGGAAAAACATAACATAAAACAAAATTCAAATCCCGATGTCACATAATCAGAGCAGGTAACCAATACCGATATTACATCGGAAAACAACAAACATAACTAAACATAAACCAAACTATACTATGAGCAAGCGATTTCCTTGGGATAACTCCTCAGCTGGCAGCTCAACATCCTCTGCATAACCAAAGGTACATGCAAAACACAACATTAATAGATAGGGAGTAAGGAACTGTACATATAAACATAAAGGGTAATAGAGCAGTTAGCAAGATGATCATGCAACATATAGACATCATAAGACAACATACATGTTATAAGGCACACCATCATATCACATTGTAAACATGCTATGCGATACATACTACTCCACTACTCCATATGCAATGTGGATCCAACAACTAACTCAGGAAGACGATTCGGAGTGCATCAACTTGTTGACCATCATGTATCAACACCGGCTGTTTACCTTACTCTCGGATGAACCCCCATGACTAACGATTCATCTTACTCTCGGATGAATCCCCACAAGTTGTCTGTCTATCAACACCGGCTATTCACCTTACTCTCGGATGAACCCCCATGAGTAACGATCCACCATACTCTCGGATGAATCCCCACGAGTTGCCTGTCCACCAAACTCTCGGGTGAACGATCAATACTGGCTGTTCACCTTACTCTCAGATGAACCCCCATGAGTAACGATTCACCATACTCTCGGATGAATCCCCACGAGTTACCTGTTTGCTATACTCTCGAATGAACTTCCCCCAACTAACAACACCATGTCATGATGCATGCAATGCTAACACACAAACAACATGACAACCACCTCCATCAACACCATTTAATACTGGCTATCAACTTTGACCAATAAGCATCAAAGGTGATTTATCAATATCAAACTTGACCAATAAGCATCAAGAATGATTTAACCAACAACGTCGGTAACAGTACGTCGTTACCGATAACATCATCTTCTCATTAATTAATCTCTTTATTAAGTCTCCATTATTACACCTTACCATGTCATTGTCCTACTTCATTAACAATCCTCAAGGTCGTATTTTATAATCTCTTATATCATATTTTCATTCCAAAAAAGGTATTAAATCTCTTTTTATTTAAAACAGTGAATTTTCTTTATTCTGACAGTGGCACGGCCTGAGCACGGGCGTGCTAAACAGCGTCACTTTTCTCGTCTTTCTGACACGGGCGTGCTACTGAGAGCACGGTCGTGCTGGCTTTACTGGGCAGAAAGCACGGGCGTGCTCAATGCTGTTACAGCGTCTCAGTTCTGGGAACTTAGCAGCTTTTCTAGATTTCAACCCTCCTAATCAATCCTAAGGTTCTTGACTAATCCATTGCCATTAATCTCACCCCTCATCAATATCTTTATGTTTTATGCACATCAATTAGACTAATCATAGTTTTAGGCTTAGCGCTAACATCCCTATATTTTTTACGAACATAGTTTTAATAGCAGCTTCAACATACCAACTCATACAAACATGGCATATCAACAACATCATAAACATCATACCAAGGTCATATAAACCAATTAAACAATTAATATCATGTATAAACAACCATGACAACTTCATATAACAACTAAGGCATATAGCACACAAATAGGGTCATGGGTTAACCCTCATCTTACGCTAACCTAGAACCTATATGTTATACTAATCCCTTCTCTGCATACCTGGCGTGACGATTCCAACCTATGAGCCAACAAGAGCGAAGTCCACGCTTGACTCCTCGAAACGGGTTCAACAGGTCCAACGAGCTTGACCAAGAACGCCAAGGCAAAATGACAAGTTAATTCCCAAACAAGAAAAGGAAGGGAATTAATACAAGGGTTATGCACATACCTCGATTAGATCCGTGGGGAAATAATCTGCTAGTTGTCGTTCACAGCACTGGCACACGAACAACGAAGTCTGGTTTGACAGAGACAAAACGGTTCAACATTAATTCAAGGGATTCAAAGAAAAAGGATGAACATGGTTAATTACCTTACTTCAGAGTAACACTAAGCTAGCAGCTTAACCCCAAACGCAACAGCAAACACCACAAGTATGTGTTCTTGAACGCCCAAGGATTCAATGGGAACCCAAGAGAAAGGTAAAAGACGGTTGTTTCTAACTTTAGAATTGACGGCTATGAGTTTTAGGTCGAGCAAAAGAGGTATAAAAAGGATTGGGATAAAACGGGTCAACCTAATGCCCAAAACGCATTTCTAGAGCGCGCGAAGAGCACGGGCATGCTGAACAACTGGCATGAGCGTGCTAAACAACCAACACGGATGTGCTGAACGGGAGCACGGGCATGCCATCATGACAGGATCACTATATCACTTGTTCTAAGGTTAACTACCCTAAAACACGTCCCTAAACATCTAAGGCAAGCACAACAACACATAACATATATAAAACGACAAGGATAACATATATAACAACATATATAACAAGCAAGCGAAAACCGAGGTGTCACAACGTCAGGCCAAGTCACCTAGGGATGCATGCCGGTGTCATGATGGATTTCCAAAATACCTGGATGCGAAATGACCAAAATGCCCTTGAACTTTCATGAAATTACCATTTAACCTAGGGTGAAAAGGCCTTATTACCCCTAAGTGAAAATTTTAGACCTCCTTATCTCTCCCTTCCTACTTCCCACGCCCCCTTCATCATATTTTCACTCATCACTTTCTTTCTTCTTCTTCAAACTTTTCTCCTCCATTTCTCTCCATTTCTTCAAGATCTTCAAGCTTTTTGTGAAAACAAAGTTGATCACTCACTCATCTTTGTCATCTAGGAGGTATGAAATCCATTCTTGAGCTCTCAATCTCCATACTTCTCCCCTTTAATTCTATGGTATATGCTATGTTTCAAGTTTGAAGCTTGAACTTCAAAAATTCATGAAAAATTGTAGAAAAATCCTTTTAATGTCAAACCAATTTCTATGAGCTAGTTACATTAACCTCTTTCATAATCCAAGAGCTTAGAACCAAGAAATCTCTCTAGCTCATATGGGTTTTTTGGCTGAACCTCCCCTTGTTTGGATGAATAGGATTTTGTTCCAAGTTTTGTTTAAGAAGCATTGATTTCATCCTATCACACTTAGTAAGCATTGAATCTAAGAGATAGGAATTTCGGGCAACCCTAGCTACTTTTTCTACCCTTTGGACGAACCCTAGATGGAAGAAAATAGGAGTTTTTGTGTTAGTTAAAGTTGATGTCTTGATTGTTTGTATGTGTGTAGTTGTCGTTGGGTAATCGGACGAGAAATCGGACGACTTTCGGTTTGGTCGGATGACGTTTCACAGAGTGGAAAACTTCAACGGGTAAGGGGACAAACCTGAGGAATTCCATTTCCGACAGCTGTGTGCTGTGTTTGTGTATATGGATTGTAATATTTTTAACATGCTGTGATTGCTATGGAGTGATTTGCTTTATGCTTGCTTATACTAGTTATGCTTGATTATGCATGCTTTTATGTATTATGCTTAATTATGGTGGATGACATTATGTATGCTTGCCATGAGTGAGATTGTGCTAAGTGACCTAACATCGGTTAGGATTTCAAAATCGAGGAAAGTTAAAAGTTCAGAAGCTTGGAACATAAAATAAGGAAATAAAAAGAATATAGATTCAAAGGATTTGAACATAAAGGGAAGTTATACCTTGTGAAAATGAATAAAGCAAGTATGCTATATTAAAGGATGATAAGACATAAAGAGAGAAAAATAACTTTAGTTTTAAGAAAAGTAAGGCTTTTAAGTAAAAAGTGCGTTTTGGAGACATCGACTGTTTTTAAAATAATAAAGCGAATCATTTCAAGTAAAAGTGTTTTCAAGAAATTTAGTTTTGAAATAAATTGTCTTATACAATAAAAAAAGGTTTTCACAAACCGTATTTCAAAATGTTGTGGTTTATCGAATTTCTTCGAAAAAGAAAAAAATGATTTTTTCACCAAGAGTCGTTTTATGGAAAACTGATCCCGAAGGCTTTGTGTGTCAGTTTCAGAGATATGGGTTTTGGTTTTTGGTTTTTCAAGAGAAAAAGTGGTTTTTGAGGTGAACCAAGAAACCGAGACGTCGGGGTTCTAGGGTTCTACAGAACACGTGGATCAAGGATCCGTGTTAGCGAGTTGATCCTGTGAGCTTGTGGACAATCTTTGTGGTCCAGTAGGCTTGTGGATGTTTGTATGCTCTATAGCCCAAACTCTGAGACTGATGCATAGGTTTATGGCTTTTGGGTTTGAGTGGTTTTGGATTGAGTGTCCTGTTTTTGAGAAAATGTGGTATAGACCTAAAAGGGTAAAAAACATTATAGTGGTTGATAGCGTTGATGCTTTAACAAGGAAACAATGATACGACAAAGATAAACAGACGAAAACAAAGGTTTTCTCATGCATATGTTTTTGACAGATGTGCCGTTGAAATGAGGGGACCTGGATGGCAAGAAAACCTGGGGATGACTTATGTCATTGTATAACATTGTGCCTTGATGGACAATGGGTCATACGTGTTCTGGGAACGTATTGTGCCTTGAGTTGGACAATACAGTATGATCTGATTACATTTGTTGAGCACCTCTGATTGCGCCCCCATGTGAGAATCGCGTATTGTCATGGGATTCATGTACTTGTTTAGCACGGAGATACTAGGCATTGTTGCCTAAGGGCCAATGTGTTACGAGCCTGATCAGCTCTTTGAAAGGTGATGGGATTTCCAGAAATTAAGAATTGAACGTTAGATGATATGTATGAACATGCATACGTTTTGAAAATAACGACAACCGTTGGGCACGAGGCCCCTATGTTTTACCTTTAGTATTATGATATTCTATGATATGTTTATCATGTTGATGATTATATGAGACATGCCTATATGAATCTGTTGTTTGTGCTTTGGGCATATAGTTATCGTTTTTGGATTCATATATTGGTTTCTCACCCTTGTTGCATTTTTTTGGACTGTGCTGTTTTCTGCTTGGATATATATTTATCTATGTACAGATGGAATCAGAGAGCGAAGGGTTAGCTCACTCGAGAGTCTGCTCCCTCACGTTTGAGCACCGCGAGGACCCGGGTGCATGGGTCAACCACTCGGGAGCCAATAGCGCGGCGTATACAGGACCAGTCTGCACCTTTCGAGGGAACACTGAGGTGGGGTCCCAGGAGAGGACTCATACCGTGGAGACCATAAAGATCCCTCTACCGCCCATTTGGATGATTCTACAGTTCTTGGTGGATCAGGGGTAGCTTCAGCATCACACTCCAGCTGCACAGCCCCTACAACAACAGTCACCTTCGACTCCTCCCCCGCCATTTGTTTTGGTAGCGGAGGGGCAGGGAGAGGATCCAGAGGAGGACCCTGAGGAGGAGGAGGAGGAGAAGGATCCTCAGGATACCCCTGAGTACCATCCTTCGGAGGCCTCCGAGCCTTAACCTCAGAAAAATGGGAATGCAGATTCCCTTGATCCTTCCTCGGACGTTGATGTTGGACCCTCCTTCGGGGGACTGTACAACGGGTTTCACTAGGCGTTGACCAGCTTAGGGTGCTAGTTTTGAGGCAGCGGTTTTTGGATAGTCTGTTAGCGGTTACTGATGGCCATGAGTTTTAGATGTGGTTTTCCAGACTGTCGCTGCCTAGTTTTTAGAGTTGGTAGTATTTTATTTTGCTATTAGTTTCTTTTTAAATGGACATGTTGTCCACAGTTTATCTATGTATATAACTTCTTGATGATGCATATATATCTAGATATATATATATATATATATATATATATATATATATATATATATCATATTGAAATTGATCTGAGTATTTATTGTTTACTGCTACAATAAGAAAAAAAATTTATCACGATTTTCGTAGTAAGAAAGATATAAGTAGAGAAATTCTGTTTTCCGAAAGTAACCAGCAAAGTTTAATTTCCTGTTTTAAGTCATTTTGAGTCACCATGTGATGCCGGGTTAGGGTATTACAGTTTGATTCTTATCAAGGAGTTCTACTCCTTGTGGCGAATTCTCTTTTGACTTATCAATCTTCCAATTTCTTGGAAGCAATTGTGGCGCATTCTTTCATCTCTTATCTTTTTCATTTGTTCATTTAATTTTCGTTTTCCCCTTCTTGTCTAGTTTCAATTCTGCACTTTTATTTTAACTCGCTATCTTAGTTTAATTCTTCTCTTTAATTTGCCATATTCTTCAATTTCTTGTTATTTTCATTGTCATCATCTCGGGTGACATCTAAGCTTTCTCTTTTTCCCTTTCTTCTCATCCATTTGTCATAAATTTCAAGTGATTAAGCTCAAGAAAAGATCCAAACAAACAAAGATTCATATTTGGATCATATCACCTGCAATCATAGAATCAACCAAAAACAGACAGCAAGTATCACAATATTAAAGCATATAAACATCCTATGTCCACATGAGCCACGTTCCTTCCATTTGAGCCTCTTCTTTTGCAAGAGCATCTTCAAGTTGATTAGTTTCCCTATTTCTGCATACAAAAACAACATCCTTTAAGATAAGAAAATGTTTTGTAATTTGTTACAGTAAAAACGTACACTCCATGGGCACCCCTCTCTTATTAACCCAAACAATGCCCTGAAAAACGATTAATGTCCGCCTTTTAACGCCTTTTCCTAATAAAATGTATAATATACATTATATAAAAGAAAAAATTGTTGAAGTTATATATTTTGACATATTTATTTGCAATGACATTTCTTAACAAAATTCTTGCGTAAATGTAGTGCTAGTGCAATGCAAAAGTAGACGAAAGGGAAAGAAATTAAAAAGGAAACACATATGCACATTATAGTAGTCCTTCAAAAAGTAAAAAAGAAATGTTTCCGATTATACATTTGAAAATTTAATAAATGGACAAATCATTTATTTATATGTTCTTCTCAATTATTATAAATTATTCTAAAATGTACAAAAAATAAATTAATTGATATTTAAAATAGAAAATACTTCAACTTGTTTCCAATGCAGGTTGATTATGCAACATGTAATACCCTATTTTTTTATCTGCGATTTACGTGTATTGTGTTACCGGTATTTATGTGTTTTTATATTTTTACCTGTGTTTAAAATTATGTTTTTGAGGAAAATAAAATCATAGTTATAACTTATTATATCGCTGGAGGTAGTGATTCAAATTTGGGTTTGAAACTCGAACGGAACCTGGTCTGCGTTCTGGCTGACAATATAGTTTTACACTGGCTAGAAGACCTTCACTTGGCCCGAAAAATAAAAATATTAGTTTTGAGAATGCCTTGAGTGTTTTCTGGTTGTTTAGAATGTTTTTGATTTTTTTTTTGGTGTCGTAATAAAATATTTATATTTTATTCGATACCGACTTTTCAGGTAAGCAAGCTAATCCAGGACATCCAGAGAGACCCGGAACCAAGTTCAGAGCAATAAAGGAAGTAGAGCACGGGGAAGTGTATGTGAAACAAAAGTTAAATAAAGTGACCGACACGATACAAAGTTGACAAGCTATCACTTTTTTCTTTTCTTTTAGCCAATGGACCAAAATTACAAAATATCTCCCCCACTCCCTAGGTGCACACGTCCAGCACCTTATGTGAGCACCATTTCACTTCTTTTATTTCATTTGTAACAAACATAGGGGTCCATTCGATTCGTATGGAAGGACAAGACATAACATAGAGAACAGTACAACACAAGTGGTTGAGTTACAGTACAACTTTTTGTGTTGTATGATGTTTGTTAGTCGTTGCACAACACAAATTTGTAATTTAGTGTTGTACATTGTTTGATACTTATGTAATGGACAGAACAATATATATTTACTAAAATATCCTTTGTATTTTTTTTTAATTATAGTTAAATTATTATCATGATATAATCTACTCATATTTATCACATTTATCATTAAACCAAGTCCTGAGAGGAAAGAGGAACATCCACCAGTGGCAAAAGAAGAGGAGGAGCCCATACTGGATATGAATGAAATCAAGGCTGGACTGTATTACACCAAGCCAAAAAAAATTTAAATCTAGAGATATGGTGAAAGAGAAGCTCATAATAAAGATTGTTGTGTTTAGTTTGTTGCATTTTGCTGTTTAAATTTTCTATTTCTTTTTTGTTGCTCGGATCAGCAATAATGAATATGATGCGACTGTTGAAGAACATTGCTTCTGGTAGGACTTCAATTTCATCATATAGAGGGCGGTGCTATTGGAGGTTCACAGTGCAGGTGTGCAGCGTCGCTCAAAGAAGTGGGTTTAGTGGGAGTCGTGGGTAAGAGAGAGAGAGGATAAGAAGGATATTTTTTTCATTTTATTTGTATTGTACATGGGACAAAAAGTTGTCCTTGGTTAAGTGACTAACAAATTTTCTTCCTTTTGTTCTGTCCTTCATCTATTTTTTTGTACGGTCCCATAAACATTTTTCCAATCAAACATGGAACATGTTGTGTTGTTCTGTGCTGTCCTTTATTTTATAGCAAATCAAACAGGTCCCTAAAGTTGTTTAATTTCTAGCTTTTAAGATCAAAGTTGCAGTTTTAGTTTTCTCTCCTTTGTTTTTAGTGTTTTTGAGCTTTCCACTAAAGATCATCACCTTAAGATAATCTTTACTCAATCTGGTTTCATTAAAGTTGATGTTGGGTAGATTATCTTCATGTTTATCCAAGAAAAGTTCAAAAAGGCCTAAACTTTATTTTTAGTAGAAAAATTCATAACTCTTTGTAGGATTTGAATCAAACCTTCAAACTTGAGATTTAAGCTTTCATGATCTTCCTTAGTGAGCGTATCAAAGGGTTTGAAAAACAAACATCTCTACCTCCATTTTCCTTCTTATGGCCGAAATAGTGCTCTGAGGTTACTCTGTGGATTTCAAAAATTTCTAATTCCTTGCACAAGTTGTTTCAAGCTCTCAAATTTGGTATTTAAGCTTCTATAGTCATTATCTCTAAGCGTACCAAAACTCAAAGCGAACAAAAATTTCTTTCCCCTTGAACCCTTTAAAATCGTGACCTATATAAGGTTTCTACCTTTGGTTTTACTTATTTTTCACTTGGATAAATGCTTGTTGATGAAGGTTTTTGGTTGAAGATGGTTGATGTTGCCTTGGTTATGGAGTAGAAGAAGTGTTGAAAGAGCAAAGAGGATAACCTTACTTGTCTTCAAGAGGTAAGGGGAGATTATCTCCGATGAGTTTGATGGCCTCATAAGATTGTTTGTTGGATGATTGTGATTATGTTATTTGGAGTGATGTTGATGATTCTCTTGTGAATATATTATGTGTTGTGTATATGCTAGATTTATTTGGTGAATATATGATTGGATATTTAAATATGAATTATGGTGTTATTGCTTGGATTGAATATATGCATTATGTTGGTTTTAAGATTAAATGACTATATATGTATATCTTGCATTGTAATTTCTTTGATTACATTGGTTGAGAGCATAGCATCTGCTATAGCTTGATAATGAAGATTAAGCCGCTTAAAAGTCTTAATCAAAGCCAATTTTACGAGAAGCTTTTAAGTTAAATGATATAATTACCAATTTTACTAAAAAGTCACTAAGTTAAGAACTCAAAAAGGATTTTTGAATAAGACTTAGGAAGTTGAGAATTAGTGAGGAAAATAGTGAGAAGTTGCTTTATTATTATCTTCTAAACATGAAAAAAAAAGTCTTGAAAATATTTAGTTTTGTCAAAGAAAGAATTCTCTCAAAGTGTTCGACCTTTTAAAAAGAGAAGTCCCTTCCATAAAAGTTTGCTCAAATGAAAATCTTTAGCAAAATGTTTTAAATGATGAAACCACTGGAAAAGGCTTTTCAAGTCAAATTCCTTTTGAAAATGAATTTTTAAGGATTTAAGACTTTAGAAATAGCTTTGCAATGAAAAGATTTTGTTGAAATAACTTTTAAAGCGAAAATGATTTTTGGTTTATACAAAATAGATTTTTGAGTTTTGTTTTCAAGTTTTGATCAACAAAAACGAAATTTTGATGAAACTGGTGATTATCCCTTCACGTTGTGAAGCACGTGAACCTAGTGACCGAGACGTCGGGCTAAAGGTCTATGAATTGAGCACCCGGACATAGGTCCTGTGCTTTGGAATGAACGGACTTAGGGTCATATATGCGAGTCTAGTGTCCGCGATGTCGGCCTAGTACTTTGTGGATTGAGCACTCGGACTACGTGGCCTATGTTTTGAATGAACGGGCTAAATGTCCTTTAAAATGAGTCGTGGGCTATGTGCCTTGATAAGATGATTGAACAAAAAAGAAAACAGAAAACCATATGTGTTACATATATTAGTCGGCAGACGTGTCATGGAAACGAGCAACAATCCAAGTGGTTGAGAATATGAGCCAGTTAAGACCACTAGGTCTATAGGGGCATCCTGTGTTCGAAATTCTACAAAGGGTCGAGGTGTAGCAACCCGTGTCGTGATAATCGACTGCCAAACACGGATGAACTCGATTAGAGATTAGACTATTTCATGATATGGTTATGTCATGATACCCTTGAACCATTAGAGTTCGGACCTAAATTGAGAGGCCGACTCATGAGAACAATTGTAATATGGGAGTATTCATGACCTATCGCTCGATGAAGGGAAGTTAGGAATCTCCCGAGAATACGATATAGAGAATCGATATTGAGGTATCATGAATTATTATAGCTCATGATGACATTTTGAGGATAACCCTATTGTGTGAAATTATCTTGTTGAGATATTATGTTGTATGTTGATATTCTATAAGCATGTTGTATTTTGTTTTACTTGTGTGGCTATTATGATAAACTTGTGAACGAGTATCTCACCCTTGCTACACACATGTTGGGTTTTCCTGTGGTGCTTTCGGCCATGTCTGTAGATGCTGACCAGAGGTCCCCTCCGCCATTCGGGGACGCCAGCCATGGAGTTCCACGAAGAAGATGACTTTGGGGTTCTCCCCAATGGCTACTTTTAGCCCGACCAACAACAGAGTCTTTTCTTTTTGAAGCAGTTGTATCTTATCTGCTACAGTTATGTCTATCTACTATTTTAAAGTCTGTACCTTTGATAGTAGACTAGGATCTCTATTGTTAGTCTAACGTCTATTTTCAGAAAACTTGTATGCTTCGACATTAATACCCCTATGTTATTTTTATGGATGTTAAGTATTGATGTATGTTATGTGATTTATTCCATTATTCCGATACTTAATTATTATATTGCGAAGAAAATTTTTAGACCCACTTTTTTTTAACATAGTTATTTATTTAAAGTATTTTCCGAAAACAACCAGTATTTCAATTTATGTTTTACGCATTGAGTTGAGATGTAGCACCGAGGGGGTGTTATAGAAGGACATATATAATGCTTCCATTGATACGCATAAACATTTCAAAAAATTAAAGCCGCCTTCATGTGTTGGATATTGTAATTAGAGTTAGAAGAGGATTAAATAAAAATAAATAAAATCAAAGATGTATATATATATAGAGAGAGAGAGAGAAAGAAATTGATGGAAAAAAAGAAAAATAACATCATAATATTTGTATTTTTTTCTTTTTAACCAGGATATTTTTACATGCATTACTATACCTTGGTCCTCTAGTGGTTCAGACACACAGATACTGTGACACCCTAATCCCAGCATCACATGGTGACTCAAAATAACGTAAAACAGGAAATTAAACTTTGCTGGTTACTTCGGAAAACAAAATTTCTTTACTTATATCTTTCTTATTACGAAAATCGTGATAAATTTTTTTTCTTATAGCAGTAATAAGCAATTACTCAAGAGACATCAATATAACTCACACACACACACACACACACACACACATATATATATATATATATATATATATATATATATATATATATATATATATATATATATATGCATCATCAGGAAGTTATATACATAGAGAAACTGTGGACAACATGCCCATTTCAAAAAGAAACTGACAGAAAAGAAAATACTAACAACTCTAAAACTAGGCAGCGACAATCTGGAAACCACATCTAAAACTCATGGCAATCAGTAGCCGATAACAGACTACCCAAAAATCGTTGCCTCAAAATCTAACATCCTAAGCTGGTCAACGCCTAGTGAAACCCGTTGGACAGTCCCTCGAAAGAGGGTCCAACATCTCCATCAGAGGGAGGATCAAGGGAATCTGCATTCCCATTCTCCTTAGGTTGAGGCTCAGGGGCCTCCAAAGGATCATACTCAGGTGTCTCCTGAGGGTCTTCCTCCTCCTCCTCCTCAGGGTCCTCTTCCTGCCCCTCCGCTACCAAAACGAATGGCAGGGGAGGAGTCGAGGGTGACTGCTGCTGCAGAGGCTATGCAGCTGGGATGTAATGCTGCAGCTGCCCCTGATCCACCAAAAATTGTAGAATCATCCAGATGGGCGGTAGAGGTATCTGGATGGTCTCCACTATGTGAGTCCTCTCCTGGGGTCCCACTTAGACGATTCCTCTTAAGGTGTAGACAAGTCCAGTATAAGCTGCACTACTGGCACCTGGGTGAATAACCCATGCAGCTGGGTGCTCCCGATGATCAAACACAAGTGAGCGCACCCCCGAATGGGCTAGGCTCTCGGGTACTGGGTCCATCTGTAAACAGAATACAATATATGCCAAAAGGAAAACAGCATGGCCAAAAATACAGCAAGGGTGAGAAACCAATATATGAATTCAAAGTACAACAACTACATGCCCAAAACATAAACAATAGATTCATATGACAAATACTATTATTGAGCATGATAAATACATCACAGAATATCATGATAATAGATAAAACATCACAAGGGTCTCGTACCCAACAATCACCGTTGTTTTCAAAATGTATGCATGGCACTTCCACATATATCATTTAACACTTAGTTCTTAATTTCCGGAAATCTCATCACCTTTCAAAGAGCGGATCAGGCTCACAATTCATTGGCCCTCAAGCAACAATGACTAGCACCATCTTGATAAACAAGTACATGAATCCCATGACACTACGCGATTCTCACATGGGGGCTTAATCAGAGGTACTTAACAATTGTAATCAGGTCATACTATATTGTCCAAAACTCAAGGCACAATACGTTCCCCAAACACGTATGACACCATTGTCCATCAAGGCACAATGATACACGATGACATAAGTCATCCCCAGGTTTCCTTGCCATCAAGGTCCCCCAGGTTTCCTTGCCATCAAGGTCCCCTCATTTATACGGCACGTCTACCAAAAACATATGCATGAGAAAACCTTTGTTTTCGTCAGTTTATCTTTGTCGTATGATTATTTCCTTGTTGAAGCTCAAAGCTATCAACCACCACAACCTTTTGACTCTCAAGTCTTTGCAACATTTCTAAAAAGGTGGACACACAGTCCAAAATCCAAAAAAGGAACACACAGTCCGAAACAACTCGAACCCAAAAACCATCAACCGATGCATCAGTCACAGAGTTTGGGCTCTAGAGCACACAATTTGTCCACAAGCCTACAGGACCACAAAGATTGTCCACAAGCTTACAGGACCACTTAGCTAACACGAATCCTTGATCTACGTGTTCTACAGAACACTAGAACCCTAACGTCTCGGTTTCTAGGTTCATATCAAAAACAACCATTTCTTGTTGAAAAACCAAAAACCTGAACCCATATCTCCGAAGCTTATATACAAAGCCTTCGGGATCGATTTTCCATAAGATCATTCGTGAAAAACCCCTTTTTCTTAGATAAAACAATTTATTTCAAAACTAGATTTTCTTGAAAACACTTTTACTTGAAATGATTCACTTTATTACTTTAAAAGTGGTCGGTGTCTCCAAAACGCACTTTTTGCTTCAAAACCTTATTTTTCTTGAACTAAAGTTATTTTCCTTTTATGTCTTTTCACTCTTTGATAAAGTATGTTTTACTTTACTCATTCTCAAAAAGATATTCATTTCATTTTCTTTCCAAAATCCTTTGAAACCTTAGCCTTTTATTTTCTTATTTTATATTCCAAGCTTTTTGAAGCTTTTAACTTTACTCGATTTCGAACCCTAACCGATGTTAGGTCCCTTAGCACAATATCATTCATGGCAAGCATACATAATGTCATCCACCATAATTAAGCATAAGGAAGCAAAATCATGCATAACCAAATATGAGCAAGCATAATTAATACACTCCACATCAACACAGCACATAAAAACTATTACAAACCATATACACAAATACAGCATGCAGCTGTTGGAAATTGAATTCCTCAGGTTTTCCCCCTTACCTCTTGAAGATCTCCTCCGAGTCAAAGTTGTCCGATCGATTCGCAGAATCTCCCGATTACTCGTCCGATTACCCAACAACAACTACACACATACAATCAATCAAAACATCAACATCAAACAACATAATTTTCCTCACTCTCCTCTACCTAGGGTTCGGCCACTCTCTAACCAAATAGTCTAGGGAAGTTTTTTGGTCACATGATTTTGGATTCAAAGCTCTCTAAGTGTGATAGAATTAAATCAACACTTCTTAAGCAAAAATTTGAACAAAACTTCATTGATCCAAAAGGGGGGAGGTTCGACCATCTATACCCATATGGGTTATTATGAAAGAAGGTAATGAAACTAGCTCATAGAAATTGGTTTGACATTAAAAGGATTTTTTTACAATTTTTTATGAATTTATGAAGATCAAAACTCAACTTGAGAAAAGCTTGAAAATATAGAATTTCAATGGAGAAAGATGAAGATTGAGAGCTCAAGAATGAAGTCCATACCTCCTAGATGATGAAGATGGATGAAGTGATCAGCTTTGCTTCTCAAAAGTTCTTAAAATTTCTTAAGGAAATGAGAGAAAATGGAGGAAGAAAAAGTGTGAAGGAGAAGGAAAAGCAAGAGTGATGATGAGGGTGAGGAGTGGGACTTATGGAGGTGGGGCCACGGATGTCCCAATTTTTTCCATTTAAGGGTAATTAGGTCTTTTCACACAAGGACCAAAGGGTAAATTTCATGAAAGTTAAAGGGTATTTTGGTTATTTCGCATCCAGATATTTTAAAAACCATCATGACACTGGCATACATCCCAATGTGATTTGACATGACGTGACTTCAGGATTATCCGTTAGTGGGTCACGATAAATCTCTATCCAGCTCCATTCGTCATCCCGTTTGAGAATTCGCCCAAATAACTTATATTATTACGATTTTTAGTGCGCGAAACCAATTTTAGCAAAAAGGTAGGAAATTCGATTCTAAGATTAACTGTGTCATTTACGAGTCAAAATTAGGTCTTCTGGATAGTAAAGTACTGTTGTTAGTGAAAAATGCAAACCGGGCTCTGTCTGAGTTTCCAACTCAAAATTTAACCGTAACTTCCCACGATAGCGTAGAGCGTGATTATGGTCTCAGTTTATTTTAATTCACTCTCTAGACCTCCAAAAAAATACAAACTCATATATATAGTTTATTAACTTTAGAAAGCTTGAAAAATCGGGATGTTACACATACTGTACTGTTGCTTCAAGAATAAGATATTTCTAATGATTCATTTAAGATTTATATGAAATAAAATAGTGCAAGAACAAATATGCTTCCTTTGCTATGCACAAGCATTCCATCAAAATCAAAGGACCTCGAAATGGAGTAAATGTTAATGGGGATTGAAAGGGAAGATTCCAATCTAACAAAGTCCAAACAAAGTAAGAAAGATATGAGTAACAATAGACAAAACAAATCGTTATCATTGTCTGAGATCGAAGGCCGAAGCCAAAAGAAACATTCATATTAAAGATCATATTTTAGAAAAGATCTTTATTGTTAGTTTCCCAATCCATAAGGCTCCTTATAATCCACAGAATTAAAACTAGCTCTCTAGCTCACAGGTTACATATATAACAGATACGTTTTATACTCCTTTGTCATCAAACATTCTCTTGGTCCTGATTCTTCCTTGGATCATATCGCTCACCACATGGGTGTGTCATCCACCAAAAAATAAGCTTCATTTTTCTTTCCCAAAATTGTCCTAGGTATACACGAAAGTTGAAAAACCACTTTGGCACAGTATAGTTCTGGCTGGAACATATCAACCTTTTGAACGCATTGGCCAAGCATTCTGATCAAAATAATTAGTGAAATATCATTAGAAAGACCACCTAACAGAAAAGTATTAAAAAAATAACTTTCTTGCTAAATTGAAGGCATTGTTACTAGGGCTACCTGAAATCTCAAACATTCACCATTAAGGTAAAAGTTTAACATAGAAGGTTGAGAAATTGGAACAATGTAGAATCGTTCGTTCTAATTAATTATCAGTTAGACTATCAAGAAAAGGACTTACATGTCAAAGAAACATGCTATCTCTCGTGCATTCAGTGAGTTTCGGAAAATGTGACATAGAGGCACCTATCATTCCTGGCGCGTGATCGATTCCCTGCCAATTTCCACTCATTTGCAAGTGGGTTTAGCCTTGTCATGTTGGCACTCGATGAAGCATTTGAACCATGGGCCTCAACTTGGGATGATTTTGCGAAACAGTCTTTGCCTGATATTGATTTCTTGGCTACGGAAGAAGAACTAGCAATGATGAGAGAGAACGAGAGCTCGAAAGCGATGTGTTGGACTGAATGAGGGTTGTGACTTTTATAATGTACATAAAAGTAAGAAAGATTATTTTAATAATATCAGTCAAAGCAATTTTGACATTAAAAAAAAGGTATATTGAAGCCATTCAGATAATACAGAGGAGGGGAATATAATGAACTAGAACTCTTTTCAATTGGGTTGGAGTATCCCTTATACTTCTGTTTATAATAAAATTTTTGCTTATAAAAAAAAAGAATGAAGTAGAGCCTTTATATTATTGTTTAGATATTTATGGAAGGAAAGGATTGAAGAGTTTTTTTTGGTTTCCTGAAGTATTCTTCTACCTGACAGGTGAAAGACTAATTTTTCGGATACCGTCAGGCACCTAATTAGCGGGGATCTCTCTCAATAATGTTTTTTATACATTGTTAGTCTTAAGTTTTTACACTTTTAACCAATCAAAAATCATGATATAAGTGACTTTTTAGACAGTTAGAATAGGAGTCAAACATTTTAGCTTATGTGGTAATTTCTGATTGGTTGACGGTATAAAATATCTTTACACTCACAATATATGTTAATTAAATCCTTACAAGTTTTAGTGAAATGAAAATCTATTATTTCTTTATTGCCTTTAGCTAGAATATGTTAAAAAATCAAAAAGTTTGTTAAAATTTAATTAAAAAAGAAAGCTACTTATATGAAAGTGCAAATCAAGCTACTTATAAGAATGAGATATGAGGATACATTGAATGTAAAGTTTAACTTTAATGCATATATAATGCTTTTTGACTTAAACATTAAATCTTGTATTCACTTTTCATTTGACTACATTAAGAGTTGCAGAAGTAGTCAAATTTATTTAATGATGGAATAATATATCATTAAATGTAAGCATACTTTTTTTAGGGCTAAAAATTAATGAATATAATATTTTAAGTACCAACAATTAATGAATATTAAACTTTTGATTATATTAAAATAATTATGAAAGAAGTTTGAAATACAAATACAAAAAACATGGAGGAGAAAACCGAAAATGTTTAGACATCAGAATTTCATTTTTTACATGAATGAGTTGCATAATTCACTCCAATAACAATTTTTAAATGAATATATATTTCCTGGTATGATAATAAAATAAAAACAAAGAAGTGAAAAGAAATGTAACAAGAATATTTTTATAACTCCTACTTTATCCTCCTAATTATTCTCATATTTATTAAAAAAAACAAAATATTGAATGCATTTTAAATTTTCAAGATATTAGATATAATACTTTTCTGTTTAATAATTTATTTTTTTAATATTAAAAAATTAAATAAAATTATTTTATACACTATGTCAGAAACAACCTTTAATAACATCTATTTTATAGCGTTTGTGAGGAGGGATCATTGTAAAAAATGCGCTTTAATAATGTTTTCTTGTGGAAATGTTATTTAAAGAGATACTCTTAATAGTGCTTACTCAAGGAAACACTATCTTTACTTCATTTTTAAAAAAAACGTATTCCACCTTTAATAGCGTTATCCCAAAGAAGCGTTATTAAAGTGTATGCCATTAATACCGTTTCCTCGAGCAATTTCTATTAAAGGTATAACTTCATGGAGGAAACACTATCTTTTCCAGGTATTAAAACAAAACCTTCAAGGTGGCCAACTCTCTGCACGTTAGTTGACATAGTCCATGAATAATAAATCACTGCACAAAAAATATGACATTCCATGCACAAAAAACAGTCTGTCATCAATTCTGCCTCTACGTAACTCAACTTTGTTGAATCAAACTCTTCTATAAATAATCCTCCTCTATTTTCTTTTCCATCACACTTCTAGAAACTCACCGCCATACGAGCCACAATATAATCCATACGAGGGCAATCTCATATCTCTTAGTCTTATGTGATGACTGTACGTTGTCCAAAAGAGGGCAGTCTTCATATCTATTTATTTTTCAAGCTGCATAAAAGAACTATGTATTTACTATATGTTTTTATTGTAACTCTTGTTGTCAATGATGAAAGAACTTTTTCTTCATATCTATTTGTTTTTCGAGTTGTTACTCTTGTAACACCCTCTTTTTTATGTATCTACTATAATCACCGTTGACAATGTGATTTCTATCTTTTTACGCTATGTATGACTTTATGACATATATGAATGATTTCCTTGATGATATTATATCCATGTTGATTGTTGTGAAATGTTTTCCTTTTGTCGTTGTGAGACGTAACAGTTAAAGTTTTGTTTTAACCAGTATCGAATAATTTCTCGTTTCGCGTGTCGGAGGCCGGGAATCGGATAATTGAGTAAGATGAAATGTTGAATTAAATTTTTCATTACCTTCTTGAATATTCCTATTGAAGAGAATTAGTTTTCATGAAATCCAAAAATTTACCAAAAGTAGTCAAAACCGATTATCCATTTTTGGTAAAAATCCTAAACACTTAATTCCTAACCAAATGGAAAAAAGTGTAACTATCCTAGTTACATGGAAAGGCCATTCGGCCATGTTGCCTGGGAAAGAGTTAAAATCTCCCTTTATCATCATCCAAGAAAAGTTTATGACACTAACCTTAAATAGAAAAAGTGTTTTAAACAATTCTAGTTAATCTTGTACAAGTCTCACCATTACTTGGCAACACTTGTCTTTGTGTAATCTAAGCCCTCCATTCTTATGACACATTTGACTTAAGTTTTGATTTAATTTCTCTACTCTTTTAAAAAGAGTATTCAGCCATTTAGTGCATGGAATGCACAAAAACACTTCATTTCTCTTATTCCTACACTTATCACTCAAAAACGAAAAAGTTCCTAGTTTTCTCTCTTCTCTCACTCCTCTTCTCTATTCGGCCAGCCTTGGTAAGTATGCTTACTCATTTTATTTCATCATTTTGACTTCATTTCCTTGATCATCTTCATCATCTAAACAACTTTCATCTTTTGAATTTCTTTATGGGTGGTTAGGTCGCCTACTTTTTGTGTTCTTTCTTCATATTAGTGAAGTGCTCCAAAAGATTCGCACACACATGTAGGTCTTCCAAAATTCCAAGGTTCGAAAATTAAATCTATCAAAACATAAATATGTTCAGGAATTTAATAAAAGATAATAGGAATGAAAAGCTTCATAAAAGATAATAGTACATATGATTTTATGTATGTAATATTAGTTTAGGTACTTTAATTTAATATTTAAACTCATATTCATCATGGTACACAACAATGCAAAAAGAAGTAAAGAACTCACTTCTTTGTTGAATTGTTTGATTCAATCCACATGATGTAGATGCCATAGAATGCCGACCTTGTAAAGAAGATACTAAAAGGAAAGCAATTTTCAGCCAAAAATAATAAAAACAAATGTAACAATACATTGAACATATAAAGTATGGTTCGTGATTGTTATCTGCCAGACTTTTTGTACCTTGACTATATACGGAATTAGCATTTCTCTTCAATTGAAGAATTTGCTTCCTTTTAGATCTTGCTTCTCAAAATTGTGAGTCATGCCTCATAATGGTTTTCAATATCTGTTGTAAAGGAAAAATGAGTGGAAAAATGGTCAAAGATGAAAAAAGGATATACAATAATGTACATTCATAAAACATAGTTCAATCAGAGTTATAAGACACTAATGGTATGACTTTTTAATTTTTTTTTTCCTTTTTAAAAATGAATATTAATTTATAAATCTTTAATTTTATATTACTTGAAAGATGGTAGTTTTGTAAACTTTAGTTTTTTTAACAAAAATGGTGATTTTCTCCAAAATTAGCAAGACTGTTTTTTTTTTTCTTTTCAAATAAGCTAACAACATTAGCATGCACTGTTATAGTCCATGGCGCAAACATTTTGAACATCTTTAAACAAAGAGCATCTCTAAATTTTTAAATTGAGATTTTTAAAATATAGAATGAGAAACATCACGATATTATTTCCAAACTAATGTATTTTTAAATAATGAGCCAGTAAGATGTTATAATTACGTTACAGATGACGATTGTTCAACAATATTTTTTTTTTTTAAACAAATGTTTTTTTTTTAAAGAATTTGTTTCATTTTTTAAACTTAGATATGACGTCGCAAAAGACAATTTAAACTATCAAAATAATAGACTGTTTGTACTTTTCAAATACCCAATGTCTTCTGCAAGCAATTCACAATTAAAACAGAATCCTATATTGGTTTCATGCAGTCATTTAAGTTTTTAAAGCAGACAACACCTAAACTCGGATCTAAGTGTAACACTCCGATTTTTCAAGCTTTCTAAGATCAGTAAATCGTATAAATGAGTTTGTATTTTAACAAAGGTTCTAGAGAGTGAATTTAAATAATCTGAGACCAAAATCACACTCTACGCTATTGTAGGGAGTTACAGTTAAATTTTGGGTTGAAAATTTAGACGGAGTCCGGTCTGCGTTTTCACTGACAGTAAGATTTTATTGATCAGAAAACCTAATTTTGACTCGTGAACGAAACAGTTAGGTTTTAAATTAAATTTCGAACGACTTTGGTTATTTTAAAATTTTTCACTAAAAAGTGGAATAAAATACATTATTCGGGTGAAATCTTTAATCGGGTGAATAACAGAGCTGAATACGAAATTATCGGGACTCGCTAAAGGATAAATCTCATGTCCACTCAAAGACAACTCACCTAGGTGAGTCATGCTTATGACTCACCAAAGTGATGATGACTTAGTGGTAAATGGACTATTATGTCCCTAAACTTTAGTAAAAAAACCATTTTATCCTTAGGTGAAATTACTCTTCTATCCCTCAAATTTAATTAAGTTGGACAACACTCGCCCTCACCTATCCCACGCATAAGTCCCCTAAGCCAAGTCTTTCATCCATTTCTTTCTTTCCTTCATCCAAACTCTACACTTTCTCAATTTATCTCAAGAAGATCATAGGCCCACTTTGTGAAGGAGAAGCTTGGATCCTTGAGAATCTTCATCATCCAAGAGGTGAATTTCACTCACCTTGATCTATAGGCTTTGAGTTCTTCATATGTTTTCTTGATTTAAGGCCAAGAACACATGTTTCCAATTCTAGGATTTTAGATTCAAAAATCTCAAAAAAATTTGTAAAAAAATCCTATGATCATGAA
The DNA here is from genome assembly GCA_039655645.1 of Ammopiptanthus mongolicus. Taxonomy (NCBI): domain Eukaryota; kingdom Viridiplantae; phylum Streptophyta; class Magnoliopsida; order Fabales; family Fabaceae; genus Ammopiptanthus; species Ammopiptanthus mongolicus. The sequence continues at coordinate 11,065,811 of CM077350.1, forward strand.
ACCAATTTCTATGAACTCACCATGATATATGTGATGATCATCTAGAAGCATGTCCCCAAAAGAAACCTCCTTCCCTTTTAACACAAGCTTGGCCGAACCCACACCAAATGGTTTAAGGGATTTTGGTTCAAATTTTTTATTAAGGAATCTTGATTATGTTTCTACCATACTTAGGGATCATTGATTCAAGAGTTGATAAAATTTTAACATCCCTAGCCTAATTTAATTAAGAAGGCCGAAACTATACCTAAGGGATTAATAGGTTTTTTTATAAAAGCTTAACTTATTCTATGATTATGTGATGAAGGATCGATAGAATAGTCGTAGTTCGGTGATTCGCGAAGTACGCTCGGACCTTGTGAGTCAGTGATTCGCGGAGTAGAAGGACGCTTAGAGAGCTCGAAGGGCACAAATCCTTATTAGACTACAAGAGGTAAGAGGAGATTGCCAGAGGGATTTTTCGATAACTGTATGTTATCTGTGTATGGTCTGTATAATTTAAATTGAATTGTATGGTGGGTGCTTAAATTAGTTTCACCCATTGTGGTATTCGTTGATATTTATCTGTGTGATTGATTATCTGCAATTATGTGTTGCGGTATGTTAATGCATGTTATAAACTGTATTATCTGCTATAATGAGGTTGTGTTAACTGTATTGATGTTGATTGTTGATTGAGAAGCCTGACAGTGGTCAGTGCTCCATTAATGAACAAGATAAACGTTTTAAAAAGTTTCATGAAGAACGGCAAATATCTAATTGGGAAACGTTGGAAAATCTTTAAGCGTGTTAACTTTACGAAAGGAAATTGAAAATGAAGAGTTAGTAGACAAAAAGGGCAATTTTAGAAAATAATTAATCATTTTGGCAAAAAATTAATTTGGAGGAAAAAGCTAAAATTTAACTTAGAATTTTTTGAAACCCTAGACGACGGTAAATACCAAAGAGATTTACAGAAGGTATCGTAAAAATAACATTTTTATTGGAACGACGGTTCATTCACAAAATGACCCTCTTTTTGAGAATTATAACCTTGGGAAGACATTTTCAGAGGAAAAGTAAGTTTTATTGGAAATTCGACGGTTTTACAACTAAATTTCAAAGAAAAGGATTTTTCGTAAACAAGTTTCATTCAACAGTATTAAATTTGACAACTTGGATAAGTTGCGGGAATTTTGTTTTTGGATTTGTGTTTCACCAAACGAAAACGACGAAAACCTTGAAACGTGAACCTAATAAACGAGACATCGGGATATTAGTGTTCTGTGATGATGACACGTGGGTCTAAGATCCATGTTGCGGTATTGTGGACTTTGTGTCCTGTATACGTTGTGACGAACGTTGTTAATGATGAATATTATTTTCTATTACCACGAACCTAGAACTAGTGCATCGGTCTAAGGCTTCGTGATTGAGCACTCGGACGTTGTGTCCTGTATTGACGATGAAAATCATGTAACACCCGAGGCCGACGAGGGCGGGGAGTGATCGTCGGTGCATGAGGCACAGACAAGGAGCGGCTCCTGGCAGGCTTGTAGGCGGAGGGACACATGAATGAATCGATTCACATCGGAATGAGAGGGATCCTGAGACTGTACAGATATGGGACTGTACAATTGAGGAAGGCTTAAAAGGAATTGATTTGTACTACCTATACCAACAAGATGCATCTTCTTTTCTGGAGCCCAGAACATAAGAACTCCATAGTTAAGCGTGCTTGACTTGGATCACTTATGAAATGGGTGACCTTCTGAGAAGTTTCCCAGAAAGCGTGTGAGTGAGGATAAAGCACACTGAAAAGACCCATGTTGGTTTGTGGGGACAGTCGACAATCTTGAAAGCAGTCCGAGCCTTTACAAATGGTATCAGAGCGGATCTATCCCAGTACGGTGTGGTTCGGGGACAAACCAAGCTAAAGCTGGTAGGCGTGTAACACCTGGGGCTGATGAGGGTGGGGAGTGATCGCCAGTGCATGAGGCACAGACAAGGAGCGGCTCCCAGTAGGCTTCTAGGCGGAAGGACACATGAAAGAACCTATCTCAAACCGAAATGAAAGGGATCCTGAGACTGTACAGGTATGGGACTGTACAGTTAAGGAAGGCTTAAAAGGAATTGATTTGTATTACCTATACCAACAAGATGCTTCTTCTTTTCGAGAGCCCAGAACATAAGAACTCCATGGTTAGGCGTGCTTGACTTGGAGCACCTATGGGATGGGTGACCTTCTGGAAAGTTTTCTTGAAAACGTGTGAGTGAGGACAAAGCACACTGAAAAGACCCGTGTTGGTTTGTGGGGACGGTCTTGAAAGCAATCCGGGCTGTTGCAATGAAAAGTCTTAAAAGGTTGTAAATCATGAATGGTCAGGAGCCTTTTAGCTTAGACAAGGGAAAAACGAACAAAAAGAAAAGTGACAAGAAACGAAATGTTTTACATCCATTAATTGGCAGATGTGCCCATGGTTAATTATGATATCTTGGTGGTCAGGATATTCATGTTATATTGTATCATTGTGCCATGGTGGACAATGAAAGCCATATTGATGATCACTGTGCCTTGCGCAGGGTAGTGTTGCTATGGTAATACGGTGTGTCCAATGTTGGGCAGCCGAGCTTGATCAGCTTGATAGACACGAAGTTGGGATCTCCGGAGATTAAGTAACGAACTAGATGTTGAACGTTGAAGTGTCATGCATTTTTTTAAATGACAATGACTGTCGGGTATGAAACCCTTTGACAATTTATTTGTTTTTTCAGTAAAATATTGGGTCGCCATGATTACTTATGTTTATATGCTGTTGATGTATCTTGCATGTAGTTATCGTGTTTAAATCCTTATATTGGTATCTCACTCTTGCATATTTATGGTTGGTTCTTTCTTGGCGGCAAATATTAGTATCTGAGTATAGATGGACCCGAAGATGCCTCTGGAGCAATCCAGAGTTCGTTCCCTGACATTTGATCAGGCAAAGAACTGGTAGCGCTTGGGCGATAAACCCAGGGACTCAGAGTTCCATCTACACAGGCCCCATACGGGAGATTGTTGGTATCTTTGAGGGAGGTCCACAGTGACATACGCACACAGTGGAGTCCGTTGAGGTATCTTTGCCCCCGATGTGGCTCTTGCTACGGTATTTGGTTGACCACGAAGATATAGGGATTCATCATCCCTTGGCACAACCTCTACCAGCAGCAGCACCAACACCACCTCCAACGCCAGCTGTTATGGATCCTGTGGTGGACGAGATTGAGGACGACCTAGAGGAGCTCATTGAGGTGGAGTCGGAGGACTATCCCGTCGATACTGATGATAATGATGTTCCTGACGAGGAAATGATCGCCAGAATATCCGCAATGGTCATCATTAGGAGTTGACCAGCTGTAGGGTGAGTCTAGTGTTAAATTAGTGCATCCGTCCGTTGGTTCTGGCTACTAAGGGCCATGAGATTTTGAGATGCGGGTCCATTCGAGTGTTACAGATATTATGCAGTTTACTTTCTTCATTTTGTACTCTTGAGAATAGCATGTCTGTATAAAAGCCCTGTGTAAACCAGCTGTTGATCTAGTATGTATGAAATATCTGACTCATATATTACTGTATATTGGATTATGTTAGTGGTACGATAAAGTTAAAAAGTAACTTTTTATCACTAAAGTTTGAAAGGAGTTAAGTATATAGAAAATTTTATTTTCCGAAAGTAACCAGCAAGTTTACTAAAGTTTTGTTTTTCGCAACGGATTACCATATGATGTTCCAGAAGGGGGTGTCACATTAGTGGTAACAGAGTTGGTCGAGTCTTTCAGGAATCTTTAGGAAATAGCACTTGTGGGATGGATGACCTTCTGGGAAGTTTTTCAGAAAGCGTGTGAGTGAGAATAAACCACGCTAAAAAGATCCATATTGGTTTGTGGAGACAGTCGGCAATCCTAAAAAGGCAGTCTGGGCTGTTACAAATGGTATCAGAGCGGACCTCTCCCAGTACGATGTGGTCCGGGGACGAACCAGGCGGAAGCTAGTGGACATGTGATGTGACACCCACTACCCCGCATACGATAAAAATAAGTTAAATAATAAAAACTTTAACATAAAAGGTAGCAAGTACCACATGATCCGAAAACGTTTAAAACATAAATAACAACTGCGGAAAAAAATAACATAAACAAAACCCGAAACCCGATGTCACATAATCAGAGCTGGTAACCACTACCGATATTACATCGGAAAACAACTAACATAACTAAACATAAACTAAAAACCGCGAGCAAGCGATCTCCTCGGGATCGCTCCTTAGCTGGCAGCTCATCATCTTCTGCATAACCAAAGGTACATGCAAAACAACAACAACAACAGTAGGGAGTAAGGAACTGTATGGATAAACATAAACGGTAATAGAGCAGTTAGCAAGATGATCATGCAACATATAAACATCATAATACAACATATAACATAACATACTCCATCACATCACATTATGACATGCTATGCGATGCATAACTACTCCACTACTCCATATGCAATGTGGATCCATCAACATCAACTGTGGAAAGATGATTAGGAGTACATATCCACGTTGACCATCCTACATCAACGTTGGACACTCACCAAATCATGGGTGACGTCCATGGATACTCTCAACTAATATTGATAACGTACCGTGGCTCGTCAGGGTAGTCAGGTTATCAATAGGACACTCTGGTAACGGGTTGCAAGTCCATGCCATATGGAACCTCCTTACTCGACTCTACCCTCAAGGCCGGGATAACACCCATCGTGGCCTCCACCGTCGTTATTCATCGTTTGCTTTCAGCCCAAACTATCATCTCTATGCAATGATGCATGCAATGTTCAACTAACATGCAAACACATGTCCAACCATCCATCATCAACACCATCACAGGCTATCAACTTTGACCAACAAGCATCAAAGTTGATTTATCAACAACAAACTTGACCAATAAGTATCAAGAATGATTTAACCAACAACATCGGTAACAGTATGTCGTTACCGATAACACCATCTTCTCATTAATTAATCTCTTTATTAAATCTCTATTAAAACACTTTACCATATCATTGTTCTAGTTCATTAACTATCCTAAAAGTCGTATTTTATAATCTCTTATATTGTATTTTTATTCCAGACCGGGATATTAAATCTCTTTTATTTAAAACAGTGAAATTTTCTTAATTCTGACAGTGGCACGGCCTGAGCATGGGCGTGCTACCCAACTGGCACGGTCGTAGAGAAGACTGGACGTAGCTCTTTGGTGAAGAGTGAACCAGGATAATATCTTTGTGTCCTTTTCTCTCCCTTTACCTTACTTTAGTTTATTATCTAACTAACTAACTGGGATTGAATTGCCTTTTCTTACGCTGCTTTCTTATCTTATTCAAACTAAGTTAGCGTCCAACTTGATGTTTGGAAGAACTCTCTTTGCTTCTAATCGTTTTAGAGTCCAACCTTGCGAAAACTATTATCTGCTTGCGAAAAGAATTTAAAATCTTCAGAAACACAATTCAACCCCCCTTCTTGTATTTCAAACAGGTTCCTTCAATTGGTATCAGAGCTCAGCCTCTGGGTTGAGCACTTTGCCGTGTAGAGGAACAGATCCTACTGCACATATGTCTGGACCAGGTATGCCAAGCGGGAGTCAACCTGTTATGGAAGGTACTTCCATGACCAGACCGCCGTTCTTCAACGGTACTCACTACCTGTACTGGAAGGAAAGATTCAAAGGTTTCATCCTCAGTACAAACTCAGCTCTCTGGACTAGGATCACAAAAGGTCCTAACATTTGTCTCAACTCTGACGGGACAGACAAAGCAGAGGACGATTGGACTGATGCTGAACGAGCTAGAATGGAACTGAATCATAAAGCAAGATATGCTTTAATGTGTGCCCTCAGCCCTGACGAATTTCAGAAGATTCACGCATGTGAATCAGCCAAACAAATATGGGACACCTTGTCTAATCTCCATGAAGGGACAACCAAGGTGAAGGACTCTAAAATCATCATGCTGGTTGGCCAGTATGAAATGTTCACCATGGCTGAAGGAGAGTCCATCCTAGACATGATGGGTCGCTTTCAGACGATCATCAACAATCTGAAATCCCCTGGAAAGGTCTACACTACCAAGGAGAATGTCACCAAGATTCTTAGGAGCCTGCCTAAGAAGTGGAGACCTCTTGTCACCGCAATCACCCAGGCCAAAGATCTCTCTACTTTGACTCTGGATGATCTTGTCGGGACGCTTCAGGTTCATGAGCAGGAGCTTGATCTTGACAATCCTGGAAAGAAGAACAAAGGGATTTCCCTGAAAGCTCATAGGTCCAACAACTCAAAAGCTTCAAAAGCTGATGAGTCCCGTGATGAAGCTGATCAGTCTGATGATGATGTATCAGACGATAACGAGCTATCCTTTATCTCCAGAAAGATTCAGAATATGTGGAGAAAGAAAAATGGAATGAAAAGGAGGCCATTCCAAAAGAAAAGCTTCAAGGATCATGCTGAACCCAAAGATAAAAGTCAGCTGGTCTGTTTTGAATGCAACAAACCAGGACACTTCAAAGCCGATTGTCCTTCACTAAAGGACAAGAAGAAGTTCTTCAAAAAGAAGAAAAAGAACTTCATGGCAACTTGGGAGGACTTGAACTCTTCTGAAGAAGAAGAAACAAATGAAGAGGCTAACTTATGCCTTTGGTCCAATAAACAAGATGAAGACTCTTCGGACGATGAACAACTTGTTGTTCCCGGAGAAAGAAGTCAGGAGTCTACCTCTGAAGGAGGATGGAATGTTCCACCCATCTTCAAGGGAACAGACTATCCTCGTTGGAAATCAATTTTCCAAATATAAGTCCAAGCTCAAGACTATGAGTTGTAGGACGTCTTCACTAACGGAGATTATTGTCCAACGATTACCCTTGAGGACAGATCAACATCGTCCAAACATGAAGCAGACTGGACAAGTGATGATATCAGACGGTGTTCTCAAAATGCTCATGCTAACCGGTGTCAACGCCCTTGATCTTCCAAGACTGGACATGGTCTCGCGATTCCAAACAGCTAAGGAGAAGCTGGGCGCTTTGGAACATCGGTTAAGACCAAGAAGCCCGTCTACCTCAAATCTCTGTCTGATGGTCAAAAGCTTTGGAACATCGGTTAAGACCAAGAAGCCCGTCTACCTCAAATCTCTGTCTGATGGTCAAAAGCTCTTCAGACGCTGAATCAGAAGATGACGAGGTATCTGTTTCTGAATCTCTTCAAGAAGCATATGATGAACTGCTAAATGATTCTTCTCTATTGCATCATCAATACATCATGCTTAAGAGAAAACTGTCAAAAGTGAATAAAGAGTTGGAACAGTCCAACAAACTAAATAAGCAGCTTGTTGAAGAGAAGAATAAGCTTAAAGCTGAGAATGTCAATCTAACTGACAAACTCACCTCTGAGTCCAATGAACCCCATGAGGTAACTAGACTAAAACAAGAGGTATCTGATCTCACCAAAAGCGTATCTAAGCTTGTTGGAGGATCAGAGAAGCTAGACCTGATATTGAAGTACTCTAGATCACCTCATGATAAGTCTGGCCTAGGCTACTACTCTGAGAAACAAAGTGCGTCTCAGAAAATATCAGGGTCCAACAAATATCACAAGGCTTTTCATTCCTATGGAAAGCAAAAAGAAAATAAATTGCATACATCCAGAACTTACTATAAGATTTGTGGAAAGAGTGGCCACACCTCTTTAAAATGCATTTACAAGAACAAAAACAAAATGCATGGACGAAGACCACCAACTAACCCAAAAGGACCCAAGTCTATCTGGGTACCTAAGAATATGATAATATCTGTTGCAGATCTGCTTAGCAACACAAAAAAGACCCCAGTCCTGGCACTTGGACAGTGGTTGCTCACATCACATGACGGGAGAAAGGTGTATGTTCCAAGAAATCCGTGAGAAGATTGGTGGATGGGTCATCTTTGGAGGCAACCAGAAGGGAAAGATAGTAGGAATAGGTAAGATTGGTATGCATCCTCTTCCCTCTATTGATAATGTTTTTCTGGTTGAAGGATTAAAACACAACTTGCTTAGCATAAGTCAATTATGTGACAGTGGGTCTATTGTTTCCTTCAATAAAGGTGAATGTATGGTCAAGAACCCTGATGGGTCCATCTTATTCACTGCCAAAAGGCAAAATAATCTGTATAAGATTAACTTGGGGGAACTTTCAACTCAAAGTGTATCATGTCTAGTGTCTGTTGAAGATGAGCGATGGATCTGGCACAAAAGACTTGGTCATGCTAGCCTGAGATTAATCTCTAGACTAAACATGTATACCTTGTAAGAGGTTTACCAAAGATTGTGTTTAGATCAGACGCTCTCTGTGACGCATGTCAAAAAGGAAAATAAGTTAAGAACTCTTTTGAGTCCAAGAACATTGTTAGTATTTCTAGACCACTGGAATTGTTGCATCTTGATTTGTTTGGTCCAACAAGGACTGCTTCTGCCAGTGGTAAGAAATATGGACTTGTCATAGTAGATGACTATACTAGATGGACATGGGTTAAGTTCCTTGCTCACAATGATGAGTCTATCAAGGTCTTTTCTGTATCTTGTAAGCGAGTTCAGAATGAAAAAGGCATATTCATCAGCTCGATCAGAAGTGATCATGGAGGTGAATTTGAAAATGAGCTTTTTCAAAGGTTCTTGATGAAAGTGGTATTCATCACAATTTCTCTGCCCCAAGAACACCACAACAAAACGGTGTTGTTGAGAGAAAAAACCGATCTCTTCAAGAGATGGCTAGGGCGATGCTCAGTGATAATTCTATCCCTAAGCACTTCTGGGCTGAAGCTGTAAATACTACCTGCTACATTCAAAACAGAATATACATAAGACCAATCTTGAATAAGACTCCTTATGAATTGTGAAAAGGACGCAAACCCAACATTTCTTATTTCCACCCCTTCGGATGTCAATGCTTTATTTTAAATACTAAGGATCAACTAGGAAAGTTTGATGCCAAAGTAGATAATGGAATATTGTTAGGATACTCTGAAACGTCCAAAGCTTTTAGAGTCTATAACTCTAGAACTTTGATTGTTGAAGAATCCATCCACGTTAAATTTGATGACAAACAGCCACATAAGAGATTATCAGAGCTAGATGATTCTTTTGCAGATATGAATCTGAATGATTCATATGGTCATCCAACAACCAACAAAGACGAGGCATCAGACGCTACGCAGGACGCTTCATCGTCTCAGCAAGCTGTAAACACCCCTCGTTCGTGGCAATTCAGGACTTATCATCCTGAGGATCAAATCATTGGCAAACCTAATGATAGCGTCCGGACAAGGTCAACCTTCAGAGACCAAGCTGACTCAGCCTTCATCTCTGAGATGGAACCAAAGTCTGTGGACGAAGCCTTACTGGACGAGTGCCGGATCCTCGCTATGCAAGAGGAGCTCAACCAGTTTCAACGAAGTGACGTTTGGACTCTGGTCTCCTTGCCTAAGGATAAGTCTATCATTGGAACCAAGTGGGTCTATCACAACAAGCTGGACGAAAATGGCAAAGTTGTAAGGAATAAAGCAAGGTTAGTTGCTCAAGGTTACTCATAAGAGGAAGGTATTGATTATACTGAAACCTTTGCACCAGTAGCTAGATTAGAAGCTATATGCATCTTACTCTCATATGCTGCTCATCATAACATCATGCTTTATCAAATGGATGTAAAAAGTGCATTCCTAAATGGTGTAATTAATGAAGAAGTATATGTTTTTCAACCACCCAGTTTTGAAGATCAAAACCGTCCTGAGCATGTATATAAGCTTAAGAAAACTTTATATGGACTCAAACAAGCTCCTAGAGCTTGGTATGAGAGACTCAGCACTTTCCTAATGGAGAATGGCTTCTCAAGAGGAAAAGTGGACACAACTCTGTTTAGAAAAGTAAATAAAAAGGAATTTGTTGTTGCTCAAATTTACGTTGATGATATTATATTTGGTGCAACTGATGAATCTCTTTGCCAAGAGTTTTCTGACTTAATGCAAAAGGAATTTGAAATGAGCATGATGGGAGAACTAAAATTCTTTCTCGGACTTCATGTAACACCCCTCGTTACATTAGTAACCCAAGATAATAATTTAAATAAAACAAGGTAATTAAAAAAAAATCCCTTAATAAATACTGAATAAGTTCATAATATAATATTAATCCAAAATAATTGTTTATATCAATCCAATAAACAAAAATACATAATAAGTTTTAAACCAAATAACTGGGCGTCTATTACAACTCGGATAAATAAATAAATAAACGGTATTAAAAGTCCTCATGGCATATGCCATGACACACTAACCCAAGCTACTACTAGAACAAAATCCTCAAGCGTCTGGCTGCTCAACAGGGTCGTCCTCAGTCTCTGAAAACAACACTACTAATGAGATTTATAATCCCAATGAATAGAAATACATTTATAAAAGGTTTTCACAAAAGCGTTGTTCTCAGCCGGCGCGGTAATCGGAAAAACTAACCATGGTACCCGCTATTTTCAAAATAATTAAATAAATATTATATACTCAAATAATGACCATAAACATTCAGCAGAACATCATAAACAAATATATCATAACTTAATATACATATCAAATATTCTCAACATAATTATAGGCCATATGACTTTCAAACTACACATAACAATGGTGTCCCATTGCCTACCTTACTCATGAAGGTATTTCGATGTCACCTTCTCTTCAGTGACATTACACATTTCGATACCAACCATTGTACACTGGTGGTATTACTCATTTCGACATCCCAACGTGTGGCGATGTTACTTTCGATACCCCATCATGGCGGTATTTCATATTTCGACACCCCAATTCATTGGCAGTGTTACTTTCGATACCACTATCATAGGCGGTATTGCAGCAGACAACATTCAACATATTAACAGTTATTGAATCATGTCAATATCACAATTATCATCAAATAGTGCATATATAGCATGTCAATTCAACCAAATCACGTATGTATCATATAAATCATGTCATCAATCTCAATAATAAATATTAATTGACAGCAGAAACACCTTAGAAGGAAAACCCCCAAATTCATAAAATCAGGATTTGACCAAATCAGGATTATTTTCTAAAAAACGTGTTTTTAAAGCATAACCCAAACCCCAAGACAAATTGCACCATGGAAAAGGTGAGAAAAAAAATATTTCTACTCACCTCTTGAAGACCTCCAAGAGCCCCAAAAATTATATAACGCAAATCCTAGTTTTTCACACAGAAATTCTTCCTCTCTCCACTAATGTTCTTCTCCGGTCAGCACTGCAATCAGCCAAATACCACTCTGTCAGAGTAAATGGTGCGGCGCTGAAATTTGTCCCTTTTATTCAACAAGGAAGGGTTTTATAAAAGGTCCGTCTAACTGTGCACAAAGATAGTCAATAATATATCTTTTCATTTGTTGTTGGGTCTCTATCCTTTTGATTTTACCAATAGCCTATAAGGCCTGGAGCCTTCAGTGAGCTTTTACGTGGATGTTAGTTTCATATATATATATATATATAATTATTTCAAGTAAAAAAAAAATTATTTTAGTGGAACCTGCTGGATTTTATTATAAAGAAAATAATCCTAATAAATTCTTACACTAACAATTTTTTTTTTTTTTACCCACCTCTATAGTGTCAGATAGAGACCCAAGGTTTACCTCTAGATTTTGTTATCCCAACATCCACCTTCATCTAAAACACACGCTCTAAGCATATCCTCAAGGGTCTGAATGGTCCTCTCTGACTGACCATCCGTCTGGGGGTGATAGGCTGTGCTAAAACTCAACTTGGAACCAAAGGCTTGCTGAAAAGCTCTCCAAAATCTAGAGGTAAACCTTGGGTCTCTATCTGACACTATAGAGGTGGGTATACCGTGAAGCTTGACTATCTCCCTGATGTATAAGTCTGCCAACTTATACAAGCTATATGTTGCCTTAATTGGCAAGAAGTGAGCAGACTTGGTCAACCTATCCACTATTATCCATATGGCATCTAAACCCAAACGAGTCCTAGGTAACCCCATTACAAAATCCATGGATATTTTCTCCCACTTCCACTCAGGAATTTCTAAAGGTTGCAATAAACTTGGAGGTTTTTGGTGTTCTATCTTAACCTTTTGGCATACTAAACACTTAGACACAAAAATGGCCACATCTCTTTTCATTCCTGACCACCAATACATCTTTTTAAGGTTCTGGTACATCTTAGTTATCCCTGGATGTATAGTGAATTTTCCCTTATGTGCTTCCTCTAACACTTTTTCTCTGAGGCTCCCCTCCTTAGGAACAACGATCCTACCCTTAAACTTTACTAAGCCATCAGCAGACAACTCATAACTCTCTTGTCCCAACAAGGATAATAATTCTTGATTTAGAAGTTGTTTACGCTTAATCTCTTCCCTGAGGTCGCTATGAATTTCCAATCTATTCAACTTCAAACTCAAAGCACTCAAAGACACATCAAGATTCAAGTCTCTAAACTCCTCTAACAGATTCATCTCTTGCACCATTAAACTAGACATGGGTATGGTCTTCTTACTAAGAGCATCGGCCACTACGTTAGCCTTACCTGGGTGGTACTTCAATTCAAAATCATAGTCTTTAAGGAATTCCATCCACCTCCTCTGCCTCATATTCAATTCCTTTTGGTCAAACAGGTACCTAAGGCTCTTATGGTCACTAAAAACCTCAAACTTAGCACCATATAAATAATGCCTCCAAATTTTAAGAGCAAAAACTACTGCTGCCAACTCAAGGTCATGTGTAGGATAATTTACCTCATGGGTTCTCAGCTGCCTAGATGCATAAGCTACAACCTTACCCTCTTGCATCAAAACACATCCTAAATCATTCTTAGACGCATCGCAATAAACCACAAAACTCACTAAAGGGTCTGGTATGGTCAAGACAGGCGCTGTCACTAATCTCTTCTTAAGTTCTAGGAAGTTTTCCTCACATTCCTGGTCCCACACAAAAGATTTTCCTTTCCTAGTCAACTGGGTTAAAGGTAATGCTAGTCTAGAAAAACCTTCTATAAACTTGCGATAGTAACCAGCTAATCCTAGGAAACTCCTTACTTCAGTTACCGTCTTAGGTGGTTCCCACTCTAGCACTGCATCTACTTTAGAAGAATCGACTGCTACACCACTCTTAGAAATGGTGTGTCCCAGAAACTTCACCTCATCTAACCAAAACTCACACTTCTCTGGCTTAGCGTACAAACGCTCATCCCTTAAGATTTGTAACACTACCCTCAGATGCTCCTTATGCTCCATAGGTGTTCTAGAGTATATCAAGATATCATCTATGAACACCACCACAAACTTATCTAAGAAGGGTCTAAAGATCCGATTCATGTAGTCCATGAAAACGGCTGGAGCGTTCGTCACTCCGAAAGGCATCACTACGTACTCATAGTGCCCATACCTTATTCTAAAGGCTGTCTTAGAGATGTCCTCACTCCTCACTCTAATCTGATGGTACCCCGATCTTAAATCTATTATGGAAAAAACTGCCGCTCCCCTCAGCTGATCTAACAGGTCATCTATCCTAGGTAAAGGGTACTTATTCTTTATGGTCACTTTGTTTAGCTGCCTATAGTCAACGCACAACCTCATACTCCCATCTTTCTTCTTTACCAAAAGAACCGGCGCTCCCCAAGGTGACACACTCGGCCTAATGAATCCCTTATCTAACAACTCCTCTATTTGTTTCTTAAGCTAACTCAACTCTAGAGGTGCCATTCTATAGGGTGCTACTGAAACACGTCCACTACCAGGCCTAAGATCTATGTTAAACTCGACCTCCCTACTCGGTGGTAAACTAGAGACCTCTTTAGGAAACACATCTAAAAACTCGCATACAACAGGCAATGCCGCTGTATCACTTTCAGCCTCTATCCTAGCAGAAAAGAGAAGTATGTATCCCTGAGCCCCCTCAACTAAGTTCTTGTGGCAAGATACAGCAGACAGAAAGCAATCCGAGACAGAAGGGTCAACAGACATTGGTTGTGGATCGAGAAGAACAATTGATAACAGCATTATTATATGACAACCAATCCATACCAAGTATGACAACTAGACCCGACATAGGTAAGCATATCAAATCAACATCATAAGACAAGTCTTGGTATATCAAAGAACATTTCAAACAGGCAATAGAAGTTACCAATTTATCTTTGGCAGGGGTAGAAACACACAAATCAAAAGGTAGTTTAGAAACAGGTAACTCTAAATTCTTAACACAACTAAGAGATATGAAAGAATGGGTTGCACCTGAATCAAACAATATCATAACTTTTCTATCTTTAATAAAACCCATACCTTGGATCAAACCGTCAGACTCCTTCACTTCCTCTCCTTGGATGGTGAAAACTCTTCCTTGGCTCTGGGGTCTGGTCTGAGATTGTCCTCCTCCCTTGCAGACTCTATCAAAGTGTCCCATCTTTCCACATTTGTTGCAGGAGACTTGCGCCGCGGGGCATGCGCGATCCCCGTGGTTCCAACCACATCTGAAACATCCATCTCCCTTATATGTTTGAGCTCCTGGACCTGCTTACCCTTTGAGATGGTAGGCACTGGTCGCAGGCTCTTCAGAAAATTACCCCTTTGCTATGAAATTTCTTGCCTTCAACAGAACTCTTCTCCTTTGGCTTCTCCATCTCTAAAGCTTGCATCTTCTGCTCACCTACCCTACACTTGTTTACCAAGGTGGGGTAGTCCCGAATCTCCAAGATCCCAATAAAATGTTGCATCTCTGGCTTCAAACCTTGCTCAAATTTGATTGCCTTCCAGTCGTCCAAAGGATTATCCCTCAAGTACCGAGAGAACCTTGCCAAGCTTTCAAACTTAGCAACATATTCAGCAATAGACATGTCTCCCTGACGGAGCTGCAGGAACTCTGTTTCCTTCTGAATGCGAACACAATGAGGAAAGTACTACTCCAAGAAAACTTCCTTGAATCTGTCCCATGTGATTTGAGCGTCCACGGCTAGCAAACCACCCCTAGCACAATTCCACCAGTGCTCCGCATCAAACTCCAGCATATAGGTGGCGAAATCTACTTTCTGCGGATCAACGCACCTCATAACTCGAAAAATCTTCTCTAATTTCAGCAACCACTCTTCTGCCTCAATCGGATCTGTAGTACCTCGGAAGGTTGGCGGATCGTTCTTCCTAAACTCTGACAGTCCCATGTACTGTGGATCCTGAGCTGCAACTGCTCCAACATTATGCACGTTCCCGTTGTCCCTCATCTGACGGAGTGTCTCCGTCTGCTCTTGCATGACTCTGGTCATTTCAGTCAGAACTGCTGCAAGTGCATCATTAGCGTTAGCCCCACGCCTGTTAGTAGCCACAAATCTGCACACTACCAATCAAACATTGGGTTGATCAGGTCCAAAATCTCAAAGAATAGCATGCAGCATATATAACTCTAACAAGCAGTCCTATGCGCCCATATTTGATTTTTGAAAAACAACCCAATACCACAGTCCAATTTAGGATTGAACTGCTCTGATACCAAAAATGTAACGCCCCTCATTACATTAGTAACCCAAGATAATAATTTAAATAAAACAAGGTAATTAAAAAAAAATCCCTTAATAAATACTGAATAAGTTCATAATATAATATTAATCCAAAATAATTGTTTATACCAATCCAATAAACAAAAATACATAATAAGTTTTAAACCAAATAATTGAGCGTCTATTACAACTCGCATAAATAAATAAATAAATAAACGGTATTAAAAGTCCTCATGGCATATGCCATGACACACTAACCCAAGCTACTACTATAACAAAATCCTCAAGCGTCTGGCTGCTCAACAGGCTCGTCCTCAGTCTCTGAAAACAACACTACTAATGAGATTTATAATCTCAATGAATAGAAATACATTTATAAAAGGTTTTCACAAAAGCGTTGTTCTCAGCCGGCGCGGTAACCGGAAAAACTAACCATGGTACCCGCTATTTTCAAAATAATTAAATAAATATTATATACTCAAATAATGACCATAAACATTCAGCAGAACATCACAAACAAATATATCATAACTTAATATACATATCAAATATTCTCAACATAATTATAGGCCATATGACTTTTAAACTACACATAACAATGGTGTCCCATTGCCTACCTTACTCATGAAGGTATTTCGATGTCACCTTCTCTTCAGTGACATTACACATTTCGATACCAACCATTGTACACTGGTGGTATTACTCATTTCGACATCCCAACGTGTGGCGATGTTACTTTCGATACCCCATCATGGCGGTATTTCATATTTCGACACCCCAATTCAGTGGCAGTGTTACTTTCGATACCCCTATCATAGGCGGTATTGCAGCAAACAACATTCAACATATTAACAGTTATTGAATCATGTCAATATCACAATTATCATCAAATAGTGCATATATAGCATGTCAATTCAACCAAATCACGTATGTATCATATAAATCATGTCATCAATCTCAATAATAAATATTTAATTGACAGCAGAAACACCTTAGAAGAAAAACCCCCAAATTTATAAAATCAGGATTTGACCAAATCAGGATTATTTTCTAAAAAACGTGTTTTTAAAGCATAACCCAAACCCCAAGACAAATTGCACCATGGAAAAGGTGAGAAAAAAAATATTTCTACTCACCTCTTGAAGACCTCCAAGAGCCCCAAAAATTATATAATGCAAATCCTAGTTTTTCACACAGAAATTCTTCCTCTCTCCACTAATGTTCTTCTCCGGTCAGCACTGCAATCAGCCAAATACCACTCTGTCAGAGTAAATGGTGCGGCGCTGAAATTAGTCCCTTTTATTCAACAAGGAAGGGTTTTATAAAAGGTCCGTCTAACTGTGCACAAAGATAGTCAATAATATGTCTTTTCATTTGTTGTTGGGTCTCTATCCTTTTGATTTTACCAATAGCCTATAAGGCCTGGAGCCTTCAGTGAGCTTTTACGTGGATGTTAGTTTCATATATATATATATATATATATATATATATATATATATATATATATATATATATATATATATATATATATATATTTCAAGTAAAAAAAATATTATTTTAGTGGAACCTGCTGGATTTTATTATAAAGAAAATAATCCTAATAAATTCTTACACTAACAATTTTTTTTTTTTACACTAAATCTTATTAATTTTATTTGCTAAAATTAAGGTCCCTTATACCTTTATTTAGTTTTTTTTTTTGGATGTTACACTTCAAGTAAAGCAAACTTCAGACGTACATTCATCAGACGAAGTACATAAAGGAGCTTCTGAAACGCTTTAAGTTTGACGATTGTAAACCTATGAATACACCAATGCATCCAACGTCCATGCTAAACAAAGATGATAAAGATAAAAAGGTAGATCAAAAGGTATATAGAGGTATGATTGGTTCCCTCTTATATCTAACTGCGTCCAGACCTGATATCATGTTTAGTGTTTGCTTATGTGCTCGTTTTCAATCCGATCCAAGAGAGTCTCATCTCTCAGCAGTAAAAAGAATCTTTAGATATCTAAAAGGTTCTACTAATCTGGGTCTTTTGTATAAGAAATTTGATGAATACAGATTAGTTGGATTCTGTGATGCTGACTATGCTGGAGACAGAATAGAAAGAAAAAGTACAAGTGGAGGGTGTCACTTCATTGGTGCTAATCTTGTCTCATGGTCAAGCAAAAGGCAAAGCACAATTGCTCTATCAACTGCAGAAGCTGAGTACATTTCTGCTGCCAGTTGCTGTTCACAACTGCTTTGGATCAAACATTAGTTGGAAGACTACAACGTGTTTGGAAGCAACATCCATATCATGTGTGATAACACTGCTGCTATTAACTTGTCAAAGAACCCCATACTGCATTCTAGAGCAAAACATATAGAAATAAAGCACCATTTTATTAGAGACTATGTGCAAAAAGGAACCATAGATATTCAATTTGTTGATACTGACCATCAATGGACAAATATCTTCACTAAACCATTAGCCGAAGATAGGTTCACATTTATAAAAAAATATCTGAACATGCATTTCATTGATTGACTGAGAGCCCAATGCATGCGTCCAATATTTGAATTACGTCCAATATATGCTCGTCCATTATACTTTCTGATTGCTTGTCTAATGCATGAATGGAACTCAATATTTGTCGAATGAACTATTATCTATCATTCCCTTAACTGAGTCAGTTTTTGTTTTCTTTGTTTGCCAAAAATGCTTTTTACGGTTTCAAAGTCTGAATGTGTGTCAGGCATTTAATGCACATCGTTTCGCTCTCTCTCTTTTTTTGAAAATACGAAACGCTTTTGTTCTCTCTTCTCCTTTCTTTAAAACCTAAGTCTTGTTAAAAATCAAACCTTTACAAAAAGCCTTCATCTTTCTTCTTGCATCTTCGAAAAGGAAAACTCTTTCTGAAAAACCCTTCTTCTCAAGACATCTTCTCTAAAACTATGGCAACCTCTTCTGCTGCTGCCTCTAAGAGTAAAGGAAAATCCTTTAACGCTCAGTCTGCTGATGTCATGGTCGAGTACAAATTTAATCTTCAATTCCTGGCTGATAACGGGATTGACATTTTCTCTAACATCCATGCTGCTGGATGGTCAAGCTTCTTTGAAGTTTCTCCGGTAATCTACCCTGCTCTAGTTAGGGAGTTCTGGACAAACCATACTATCTCTGCAAGAGAGATTCGCAACAAAGTGCTTGATACTGAAGTAATAGTATCTGAAGCAACCATTTCTAATGCGATTGGGTGCGCCCAATCTGGAATACCTGTTGAGGATAACTGGGAGGAAGAGATTGGTGATGCTTCCACCATCAGAGATTGTCTGTTGAAGAACTCGGGTGACAAAATAATAGCCTAAAAAATGACTGACAAGGCTAGGGTTCTTCACCAAATCTTGAACAAGTCTATCCTTCACAAGGCAAGGTCGAAGGACAATGTATCAAAGGCTCACCAATTATGCCTGGTTCATTTGATACTGGAAAGGCAGATAAACCTTCCCCACCTTCTCTTTTCCTTCTTCAAGTATGCCATTGAAGGCTCTGGGAAGAATACTTCAATCATCTATGTTGCTCTTCTCTCAAAAATGTTCGAGAAGCATTTGGTCTACGATGACCTAAAAAACTTGGCTCCAGAAACAGAAGTCAGATACTACGGTGTTCATGGCATTGAACGATTGCATCAGCCTGAGTTTAGCAGGCAAAGCTTGGTGATGATGCAGTTGGACTGCTTCAAAAAGTCCAAACATGAAGGAAAACAAAAAGGAGCTCAGACGCAAGGCTCAGAAGAAGCGTCTGAACAGCGCGCCATTGCTGGACGCTCCACTGAACTAGCTCGTCCAATAGCTAGGACTCCTCCTTCTCGTCCAAAGCTCACCGTCCAACCATCCAGAAAAAGGAAGCTGATTCTAGCTCCCATTGATGAGGACGAAGAGGACGATCTACCCATCTCTAGGGTAGTCAAAGGTCCAAGATTGGAAACCTCGTCTGTTGCTCCCCTGCCTAAACCTATTTCAACAAGGGCAAGGTCTACTCGAGCAAAGGCAAAAGGTAATACTGAACCTATCTCTAGTTTAGTTATTACTTCTTCTATTGTCCAATTGTCTGAGATTGAGGACTTGTCCTTTGAACCGTCCCTACCACCCTCACCCACTGACCTACCACCCTCACCCACTGACCTACCACAAACACAAACTCTAACCTCACCAAATGAACCCGAAGACTGGTTCACACCCTGGGGAGATCACCCCTTCCAACCTTATGGTGCTCCCTACCCCAGACAGATGTTTCCCAAAAGAAAATATAGACGCATCCCAGGAATGAACCACAATAACAAATGCTCAATTTGGGCTGAGGTCAATCGTAACTTCCCTGTCCAATTCCTTGAACACACACCCCCCACTACGAAACCTCACCCTAAAAGCCCTCTTCCACTACCTGAATATGAATATGAACAACCACCCACACCACCCACCTCTGGACCACCCCCTAAACATGGCTACTACCCCATCCCACACACTTCAACTGAACGTCTGGCCACTGAGATGTATACAGCTCTTGGACCCTTGGTTGTCTGCCATGAGAAGAAGATGTTTCCTCCAAGGAAAGTCTATCCCAACCTCATCAAGGACAAGGCATTCCAATGGTGCTACTACAATGTAAATAGGCACGTTGTTCTTCGTAATGAAGACAAGAAAGGCTACAAGACTGAGTACGAAAGGAGAGCTCAGACGTTTGGCTTAACCAACTTCATCCTTGATCCTGATCTGTCATTCATTCCAAGCTATCCAACAACATGGAAGGAGTACTCTGATGTGCGGGACTTTCTTCCTTATTATGCCATGCGGAAGAAGTGTGACATGACTTGGGAAGCTAAGATTCATCACAACCTTCCAAAGAAATTTTGGTCAAGGACATCCGGCACAAGAGTAGGAGTTGTTCCTCCTCGAGCTTGTCCAAGGATCCCTATTCTAGATCCCAACAAGAATAAGGACCTTCGGAAAAGGCTTGAGTCATGGACAATGCCTTACAAGAATGCTTTTGATCCCTTGTTTTGGCAAAAACCTAGAGATGACTCTGGGGCTCTAACAAGCATTTGGAAGAAGGATCCCCAATTCAAATATGACCCAGATGCTAAGGTCTACTGGGAAAACCACATCTAGAGATGCTCTCAAGAAGCATCATCATCTGGACTATCAATTGAGGAGAAAGAAGAGATTCGCGTCTATCCAAGACAATATCAAATCTCTGAGGCAGACTTCATGATCATAGACGATATCTTTGGGATACCTCTTTATCCTAGAGATGTTTTGCCTTCACCTGCTCCCAGATGGAGAGAAAACAAGTATCATGATGCTGAGATCATACTTGAAGTGCTGCCACCTCCACCTAAACCTGTCATTGATCCTAATGCTCCTCCTCCTCTTCCTCCTAAGCCGGCTATTCCTGAAGAGACTGGGGACACCGAAACTGTCTATGAGGACCCCTCATCTGAAACTCATGCTGAGGAAGTGGAACAAGTTGCAGACTCAGCTCAGTCCAAGTCTCAACCTATCCCTCTCTCAATGGTCCTGTTGATCCATCTCCTTCTCAGGCTCTTAGTGTAGTTCCTGATCAAAGAGATGTGGACGCAACCAGGGCCACAGCTGAGAGCTCCGCCTCGGTTATTCCTCCTGAGTTTTAAGAGTTCGTCCAACGGTTTATAGCAGCCAACAATGCGGTGCTCCTTCAGCAAATTACGGCTATGTTCAAAGATTTTATTCCAAAACCTCCTCCTCCTTCCTAAAATTTTGTTTTATTTGTTTTCAAGTATACTGACTATGATGTGTTTCTCACTCTTTTGGCTGATGACAAAAAGGGGGAGAAAATTGGTTGATTGTATGTATACATCTTGATTGCTTTTATAACATGTCTGGCTTTCCATGCTTAAAAGCTTATATCTGTCTTATATGCTTTAAATGTTTAGATACTTTAAATGATTAGAATGTTTGTCTTAGGGGGAGCCCTTAAGCTCTCTAGGACTCTTTGTTCAATCAAATTAGTATGTTTTGTCATCATCAAAAAGGGGGAGATTGTTGGAACCAAAGTGGTTATGGTCCAAATAATCCCTTAAGTTTTGGCGTTAACAAAGAGCTAATTTAAGATGAACAAAGATCTCTTATGGACTAACGTTTTATATTAAGTGTGCAGGATAAAACTTAATTAAGTTCAAAGACTATCCATAGTCCAAAGACTTTATCTCGTCCAACATTTAATCTTGGTTTACGACTGGACGGTAATATATAGAACCATAAGTCCAAAGACTCTTTCAGTTACTTCTGTAATAGCTAGTCCAATAAGTGCTTTTATATTTCAAGCGCGAATATCTTGTAAAAGTATTTGAATTTATTATTCCCTGTAAAAGGCTTATATCCTTGGGACAAAACATTCTTTGTAATATTCGTACAAATGTAAAGCGTAAATGTCTCTGTCACTTAAAGAAGCTGACCTTCTTCTTTTGGAAAAACAAAAGGCAACTTTCGTTCTACACAGAGGATATGTCAGCACCACTGTTAGCTATCATCCTGATAGTCTATCCTGCTGATCAGAAACTTCAGAAGCTATCAGACTCAACGGATCAAATGCATTCAATGCTCATCAGAACAAATCCTTTTCCATCCATTGAAGACTGTAGTCTGCTCAAAGACAAGAGGCTATATATACCTCCATCTCTTGAAGATGAAGTAGAGAATCGAACTTGAGCAAAAATACATGTGAAGCAACACTTAGCGATTCAAAATCTTTCAAGAGATTCAAGCAAACATTTGCTTAAGAAATCAAAGAGAATATCTCAAGCTTGCAAAGCTAGCAAACTACTCTGATCCTCATTTTCACATTACTCTCTGTGTAGAGTTTTTAAGAGTCTAAGCTTTAGTTTCGAATTCTCACATTTAGTGAGTTAGTAGAACAAACTCTTTTCAAAACCTTAGTTTGGTTGAGCCTGAAGAGGCTTGTCTGTAAAAGAATACTTAGAGAACCTGAAGAGGTTGAGAATACTGCCTGAAGAGGTGTTGAATACTTTGTAACAAAAGGTTTTTTTGTTATAGTGGATAAAGCTCTCAAGTAGAGAGGACTGGACGTAGCTCTCTAGTGAAGAGTGAAACCAGGATAATATCTTTGTGTCCTTTTCTCTCCCTTTCCCTTACTTTAGTTTATTATCTAACTAACTAACTGGGATTGAATTGCCTTTTCTTACGCTGCTTTCTTATCTTATTCAAACTAAGTTAGCGTCCAACTTGGTGTTTGGAAGAGCTCTCTTTGCTTCTAATCGTTTTAGCGTCCAACCTTGCGAAAACTATTATCTGCTTGCGAAAAGAATTTAAAATCTTCAGAAACACAATTCAACCCCCCTTCTTGTGTTTCAAATAGGTTCCTTTAGGGTTAACCCTCATCTTACGCTATCCTAGAACCTATATGTTAACCATCAGCGAGCTTGACCAATAACAACGAGAAAGGACAAAGGTAATTAATTCCAAAACAAAGAAAAGGTTAACACAAAGGTTATGCACATACCTCGATTAGATCCTTGGGGAACTAATCTGTTAGTTGTCGTTCGTAGCACTGGCACACGAACCATGATGTCTGGTTTGACAGGGACAAAACGGTTCAACATTAACTCAAGGGATCCAAAGAAAAAGGATGAACAAGGTTGGTTACCTTACTTCAGAGTAACACTAAGCTAGTAACTTAACTCCAAACGCAACAGCAAACACCAAAGGGATGTGTTCTTGATGCAGAATACCCAAACAAGGATTGGCGACGCTAAAGGATTCAATAGGAACCCAAGAGAAAGGTTGATGATGGCTGTTTCTAATTCTAGGAATGACGGCTATGAGGTTTAGGCCGAGCAAAAGAGGTATAAAAAGGATTGGGGCAATACGGGCTGACCAAAAGAGCCCGAAACGCATTTTTGGTGCACGCAAAGAGCATGGGCGTGCTGAACAATTGGCACAGGCGTGCTGCACAGGAGCACGGGCGTTCTAAACAACTGGCACCAGCTTGCTACACAAGAGCACGGGCGTGTCACCCTGACAGGATCAATAATAGGCTTGTTTCTAAGGTTTAACTACCCTAAAACACGTCCTAAACATCTTAAGCAAACATAACAACACAATATATATATATATATATATAAAATAAGCAAGCGAAAACCGGGGTGTTACATGTGACGCATGAGGCTGACGAGGGCGGGGAGTGATCGTCGGTGCTTGAGGCACGGACAAGGAGCGACTCCTGGCAGACTTTTAGGCAAAGGGACACATGAATGAGCCAGATACACATCGGAATGAGAGGGATTCTGAGGCTGCATAGTTAAAGGAATGCTTATAAAAATTGATTGGTACTACCTATATAAAACAAGATGCATCTTCTTTTCGAGAGCCCAGAACATAAGAACTCCATAGTTAAACGTGCTTGACTTGGAGCACTTGTGGGATGGTTGACCTTCTGGGAAGTTTTTCAAAAAGCGTGTAAGTGAGGACAAAACACGCTGAAAAGATCCGTGTTGGTTTGTGGGGACCGTCGACAATCCTAAAAAAACAGTCTGGGCCGTTACACTAAACCCGAATACTACGCCCATGCTTTTAGTGGACTTTCCTTGCATGTTTATATGATGATCTTGGCATTTCTTACAAAACATGAAGACTAACAATATGACATTTCCTTTTCATTTAGTCATTCTAATCCTCCGCTACCATTTTCTTGTTTTCTCATAGTTGGGTTATAAATTAGAATTAATAAGATTTAAAGTATACAAATATCGGTAACTTTGACTTTGGAAGCAATTTTATTTAAACCATAAATAATTATCTTAGAAACTTATAATAATTGTCTATATTACCTATATTTGTAGTAGTAGTAGTAGTGGCGGTATTCCTCCTCAACCCGGGCAAATGCTTCCTTTCTTAACCTAGCTTGTTGGAATTGAGGAATCCATTGTGAATGTTGATGCTATGTTTCTACAACTGGGTATAATAAACATGGTAGGAAATAATAATTAGCATAAGTGACAAAAATGGAGGGTAAACATGTTCATAATGAAGCATATAAGTCCAACTTAAATACACTTGAATCATAATATCAACCAAAAATTATATTTTGGCGCTTGAAAATTATTTCTAAACCAATTATATAATATTTGAATATAAAAATCAACGACCTATATATTTTAATTTTAAAAATAATAACTAAATTTCATATCCATGCATAAGCCAAGTTGGTATATCCATATGAAAATTGGAGAAGATTTTTTATTTGGCATTCTGCCAAAGATTTTTTTTTAAATAAAATGGTTAAGCATTTAGCCGAGAATGTCTTTGTTGCCTATATTGTTACCAAGTACCGTACATGTCCAACTTAAATACATTTCAAATTTATAGGATGCGTTTGATTTGTAAAAAAATAAAGAACTGTAGAGCACAAAAATAATTGTTCCATGTTTGATTTGTTAAGTAATTACGGGGTTGGAGAAAAAAGAAGTGAGGGACTGAACAAAAACCCAAAATTGTGTCCCTTATCAAACCATGAGATAACTTTTTGTCCCATACACATACTACCCAAAAAGATAAAATTATCCATACTTATTTATTACATATGTTCTCTCTCTATTAGTTAACGTTAATATATATATATATATATATATATATATATATATATACACACACTAGTTAAGTGCGGATATTATATATATAAATTATTATATAATATATAACATAACATTATATATAATACTTATTTAATGTAATATTATATATTATAAATGATATTTAAGTAAATTTTACATTATTTTACTTGTGCTATCCATTGTCCACCAAAAAATATACAGGACAAAGAGTTGTGTTGTGACTCAAGCTTTTGTCATGTGTTATTCTCTTTGTCCCGTACCTCAATGCGAATCTAACGCACTCATAGTGTCCATCCAAAAAATATATTTTACTTATTTTGAGCTTGAAAGGTAATTTTTAACCATTAATTTTCGTATATAAAAATTCAAAACTGATATTTGTAAAACCCCAACCCAATGTCACATTTCGTAACCCAAATTATCTTTTTATACTTATTAACCAAAAACTTTTTCGAAAATAACTCTATAGAGTAATTGCGTTAACACCCCGATTTTTTTTTCAAGTTTTTTAATATCAATAAACTGTATTTATGAGTTTGTATTTTATTGGAGGGTCTAGAGAGTGAACTAAAATAAAATGAGACCATAGTCACGCTCTACGTTATCGTAGGGAGTTACGGTTAAATTTTGGGTCCAAAACTCAGATGGAGGTCGGTCGGTGTTTTCACTGATAGTAGTGTTTTACTATTCAGAAGACCTAATTTGGACTCGTGAACGAGACAGTTAGTCTTAGAATCGAATTCTCTACAATTTTGCTAAAAATGGTTTCGCGCACTAAAAATCGGAATTATAATAAACTATTCGGACGAATTCTCAAATCGGGTGACGAACGAAGCTGGATACGAATTTACTGGGACTTGCTAACGGATAATCTTGAAGTCATGTCAGGTCAAGTCACCTAGGAACGCGTGCCAGTGTCATGATGGTTTTCAGAAAATATCTGGATGCGAAATGACCAAAATACCCCTAACCTTTTTCATATTTACCATTAAACCTGGGGTGAAAAGTCTATTCTACCCTTAAGTGAAAATGTGAGACCTCCTTTTCTCTCTTCCCATGCCCCCTTCATCATTTTTCACTCTTCATTTCCTTCTTCTTCTTCAATTTTTTCTCCTTTATTTCTCTCCATTTCTTCAAAGATTCTTCAAGAAATTTGTAAAGCAAAGTTGATCATTTGCTCATCCTTATCACCAAGGAGGTATGAACTTCAATCTTGACCTCTCAATCATCCTTTTTCTCCATAGAATCTTGTAGTTCCTCCATGAATCAAGTTTATGACCTTAAACTACAAAAATTAATGAAAAATTGTAGAAAAATTCTTTTAATGACAAACCAATTTCTATGAGCTAGTTCCAATACCCTCTTTCACTCGGGAGTCCACTCCCTCACATTTGACCGCCGCAAGGAACCGGGTGCGTGGGCCATCCACCCGGGCGCCAGTAGTGCGGCATATACAGGACCAGTCTGCACCCTTCGAGGGAACACTGAGGTGGGACCTCAAGAGAGAGAGTCCACACTGTGGAGACCATTCAAATTCCACTGCCACCTATCTGGATGATCCTACAATACCTGGTAGATCGGGGATCCCTGCAGCACGAGATCCCAGCTGTTCAGCCCCTGCAGCAGCAGCCATCCTTGACTCCTCCGCCTCCGTTCGTCTTAGTACCAGTAGAGCCGGAGGAGGAACATTAGGAGGATCCAGAGGAGGATCCTGAGGAGTATCCACAGAAAACTCCTGAGTACCATTCTCCGGAGAATGGGGATGCTCTGGCTACGGGAGCCGGGGAAGTGGGGACGATCAACGGGAATGTAGATTCCCCCGATCTCTCTTCTGATGGAAATGTTGGACCTTCCTTTGGGGGACTGTCCAACGGTTTCCACTAAACAGAGACTAGCGTAGGGTGTCAGTCCTTTTGAGGTAGCAATTTTTGGGTAGTCTGTTATCGGCTACTGATGGCCATGAGTTTTAGAGATATGGTTTCCAGATGGTCGCTACCTAGTTTTGTTTTTAGGACTGATAGTATATCATTTTCCTACTAGTTTCTTCTTAAAGGGACATGTTGTCCACGGTTCATATGTATTTAACTAACTGATCATTCATATTCATATATATATATATATATATATATATATATATATATATATATATATATTGCGAGTTACACTGATACACTCTGGAGTTGTTGTTATTTATAGTTGTAATAAGAAAAAAAATTTATCACGATTTTCAGGACATAGTAAGATATAACTAGAGAAGATCTGTTTTCCGAAAGTAAACTAGCAAGATTTTATTTATCGTCTTTTTTATATGTTTTGGGTCACCATGTGATGCCAGGTTTAGGGTGTCGCATTAGTGGTGTCAGAGTTGGTCGAGTCTTTCCGAAATCTTTGGGAATAGGTTTGTTGTGTTGATGTTGTTTGATCTCTGATTACGGCTTGATTGAATTACTTCATAGATGTAATGTGTGTTGATAAGTGCTTATATGTTTTGCTTTTTGGTTGCACTCTGACTGATTTCAATCTTGTAGGTCAGATATGGAACCAGGAATCAAAACCAAAGCTGGACGTGGACGTGGCCATGGAAGTGGTCGCGGGAGAGGAGCTGATGTCCATGCTGAGGACATTGACGGTGCCAATGGAATGGATTTCCCTGCACAGGCAATGGCAAACATGGCAGCGGCAATTGCTATTTAGACAGTAACCATGAATGCTCACAATGCCCAAGAGCAAGTCTGAGACGTCAGAACCCGCCACAGTTTCATGGCGATGTGGATCCTGAGAAGGCTGATTTGTGGATCCAAGAGATCGAAAAGATATTCGAGCGGATCCATAGCCTGGAAGAAGTGAAAGTATCTTATGCGACTTTCCTGCTGCTGGGAGATGCAGAATACTGGTGGAGAGGAGCCAGACAGCTGCAGGAGGCAAATCAACAAGAAATCACTTGGGATCTGCTCAAGCACCGATTCTTGCGGAAGTACTTTCTGCAGAGTGCAAGAGCGGAGAAAGAGCAAGAGTTCTTACGGCTGCAACAGAGGCAGATGACAGTCGAGGAATATGCGGCCAAGTTTGAATCGTTGGCCAAGTATTTTCGATTCTTTCAGAACAACCCTGATGAAGATTGGAAATGTGAAACTTTAGATAGAGGACTTAGATATGAGATTAAAGAGTCAGTACTGCCACAGCGAATTCGGAATTTCCATGTGTTAGTTGAGAAAAGCAGGCAAGTGTAACTGATGAAGCGCGAAAGGGACAACAGAGGAAGCGTTGGAGGATCTTCCCGATTCAAGGGCCAATACCATGATCAGAGGGGAAAACAGAGGCAGAAGAAACCTTATTCCCGACCCCCAAGGAATAACCAGAAACAACAACAATTTCGTCTTGTTGCTCACGCATTAGGTAGTGGTGGCCAAGGAAATCAAAATCAGGGCCAAGAGAGGAGGTGTTTCAAGTGTGGAGATCCGTCAAATTTAGCCAACAACTGCTCGGGGCGGAATGATGGGTGTTTCCGTTGTGGACAAATGGGGCATATTGCTATGTAATGCATAGCACAGAAACCTGTTCCAGCTGCTAGTAACAATGGTGGAACCAAAAGGCTGACGGCAAAGGGGATAGTTTACACTATGAGTGGTGCTGAGGCTTCAAACTTCGATGATCTCATACAGGGTGATTGCGACAGAGACGGTAATTTCTTATCCGTACTTTTTAATTCGGGTGCCACCCATTCGTTCATTTCTATGGATTGTGTGAAACGGTTGAAATTATCTGTTTCTTCCTTGTCATTTGACTTGATTGTTTCCACCCCAATTGCTGAACCAGTTACTGTAAATTTTGTATGCTTGAATTGTTTATTGTTATTCAGGATAGACATTTTCTTGCTAATCTAATATGCTTGCCTTTAATATAGTTAGAAGTAATTTTAGGCATGGATTGGTTATCTTCTAACCATATCCGATTAGATTGCACACATAAAACCCTAGTTTTTTCTAGTACCGACATTTCTGGATTTTTAGCTGCCAACTACATTAGAACTTCTTCGAAATAAGGAGATCAGGAATACGTGCTTCTCTCCAACGTAGAAGTCGAGGGGAAGAACGAGCTGAGTAAGATGCCTGTTAAGAGGGACTTTCTTGAAGTGTTTACAGACGATGTTCCGGGTTTGCCACTTGTACGGGACATAGAATTCTCCATCGATTTGATATTTGATTCTAGGAACTGGACCGATATTGATTGCTCCATATCGGATGTCACCTGCAGAGCCCGCTGAGTTGAAAGCTCAAGTTGAGGACCTTTTGTTGAAGCAATTCATAAGACCAAACGTTTCGCCGTAGGGAGTGCCAGTTCTCTTGGGGAGAAAGAAAGATGGGGCTCGAGACTTTGCGTGGATTTTCGGCAACTTAATAAAGCAACGATCAAGAACAAGTATCCTTTACCGCGTATCGATGATCTAATGGATCAACTGCGAGGAACTGCTGTTTTCTCGAAGATCGACTTAAGGACAGGATATCATCAGATTAGAGTAAGGACTGAGGATATACCTAAGACTGCGTTTAGAACTCGTTACGGACATTACGAATATCTCGTGATGCCTTTTGGAGTAACAAATGCACCTACTATCTTTATGGACTACATGAATCGGATTTTTCGTCCGTTTCTAGATAAGTTCATTGTAGTGTTCAACGATGACATTCTCATTTACTCTAAGAGTCGTGTGGAGCATGAAGAACATTTTGACAAGTTTTTTAAGTTTTACACAAGAAGACGCTGTATGTGAAACTCTCCAAGTGTGAGTTTTGGCTTGAGGAAGTCGGATTTCTAAGACACGTCATAACGAAAGAAGGGATTGTTATTGACCCTACTAAAGTGGAAGTTGTACTTTCTTGGAAAACGCCAAAGACAGTAACGAAAATAAGAAGTTTCGTTGGATTGGTTGGATACTATCGACGGTTTATTGAAGGATTTTCCAAAGTCGTAGGACCGTTGACTCAACTCACGAGGAAAGACCAACCTTGTTCGTGGACTGCCAAGTGCGAAGAAAGTTTTCAAAAGATAGAGGAACTTTTGACGACTTCGCTAGTGTTAATACTTCCTGAACCAAGTGAACCTTACGAAGTGTACTGTGATGCTTCGCATCAAGGTTTAGGTTGTGTGTTAATGCAACACCGCAAAGTGGTGGCGTATGCGTCAAGGCAATTAAAGACTCACGAGAGGAACTATCCCACACACGATCTGGAGTTAGCTGCAGTGGTTTTTGCACTAAAAATATGGAATTTCTAAAGGATTACGACTTCACGTTACAGTACCATCCTGGAAAGGCTAACGTAGTAGCAGATGCCTTAAGAAGGAAAGTCATTCATATTTCAACTATGACGGTGAAGGAATTAAAGTTGATCACAGAGTTCCGTGATCTCAACTTAGCAATGGAAATAAGTCCGAAGAAACTAAGTTTGGGAATGATCAAGATTTCCCGTGGACAAATGGAAGAGATACGTGAATTGCAAGCTGTAGATGAGCATATTCAAGAAAAGAAAGAGTTGATAGAAAAGGAAAATCTAATGAGTTTAGCTTAAGATCAGATGGAATTTTGAAGTACAATGGACGAGTCTGTGTAACCAATAATCCTGAGATGAGAAAGATGATTTTAGAGGAATCTCACAAGAGTAATTTAAGTATTCACCCTGGTTCAACCAAGATGTACCAGGACTTGAAACAAAGATTTTGGTGGCCAAGCATGAAGAAGCAAGTAGCGGAGTACGTTGCATCATGTCTAAGTTGTCGGAAAGCCAAAGTAGAACATCAAAGACCTGGAGGGATGCTACAATCACTAGACATACCAAAATGGAAGTAGGAAAGTATATCAACAGATTTCGTAGTGAGTTTACCGAGAACTCCTAGAGGTTATGATTCGATTTGGGTAATCGTGGATATGTTAACGAAATCGGCACATTTCTTACCTGTCAAGATCGCTATACGGTAGCGAAACCAACTGAGGTGTATATTCGAGAAGTGATTAGACTCCAAGGAATACCCTCAAATATTGTTTCAGATCGAGACCCTAAGTTTACTTCACGTTTTTGGGAAAGCTTACATCAAGTGCTAGGAACCAAGTTATGCTTAAGTTCGGCATATCATCCTCAAACTGATGGATAAACCGAAAGATCGATTCAATCGTTAGAAGTTTTGCTAGGGCATGTGTCTTAGACAATCGAGGAAGTTGGGATGAACTGTTACCGTTAATCGAATTCACATACGACAACAGTTATCACTCGAGCATGGGGATGGCACCTTATAAGGCACTATAGGGAGAAGATGTCAGACGCCTCTTTGTTGGTATCAAGATGGAGAGAGCACAATTCTAGACCCGGAAATCGTACAGCAAACAATCGATAAAGTCAGGCAAATTCGCGAAAAGATGAAGACATCCCAAAGTAGGCAGAAGAGTTACTTTGATCGACGGAGACGACCTCTTAAATTTCAAGAAGGCAAACATGTGTTTCAGAGAGTCACTCCCACGACTGGGGTAGGTAGAGTTATTAAGTCAGAAAACTCACTCCCAAATTCATTGGACCTTACCAAATTCTTCGCCGTATTGGTCCAGTGGCTTATCAAATTGCTTTACCTCCTTTTCCTTTAAATCTTCACAATGTCTTTCATGTTTCACAATTGAGGAAATATATTCCTAAACCGTCTCATGTAATTGAACCTGATCAAGTACCTTTGAAAGAGAACCTGTCTTATGAGACTTCACCAGTATGAATCGAGGATAAGATGATCAGACAACTCAGGGGAAAAGAAATCTCCTTAGTCAAGAATATTTGAGATAATACAACTAGAGAAGCGACTTGGGAAGCTGAAGAAAAGATGTGATTGCAATATGCTTATCTTTTTCGAGGTACGTAATTTCGATGATGAAATTTTTTTTAGTGGGGTGGTAATGTAACACCCTGATTTTTTTTTCAAGCTTTCTAATATCAATAAACTGTATTGAGTTTGTATTTTATTGGAGGGTCTAGAGTGAATTAAAATAAACTGAGACCATAGTCATGCTTTACGTTATTGTAGGGAGTTACGGTTAAATTTTGAGTGAATAGCCAATTTGGTCCCTGAAAGTGTAAGGCGATATCAACTTAGTCCCTGAATTTAACGAAATAGCAAAAACGTCCCCGAAATTGTAAAACGTTAATCAACTTGGTCCCTCCGTCAACCTCAGTTAGCTGACGCCGTTAACGGTGCTGATGTGGCACGTTAAGTGTCCTGTTGGCACCGTTGTCACTGGTTAGGTGGTGTCCACGTGGTCAGGGACCAATTTGAAACTCTGAACTAGGGACTAAATTGATACTCACAACGGTCTTCTTCTTCTTTTTCTTCTTCTTTATATTTCCCCTTTCTCTCTCTGCTCTCTCTCTCTCTTTGCTTCCTCTGCCTCGCGCTCTCTCTCTAACCACCCGTCTATAGAACCACCCGTCTGACGGGTTATAGACGGGGGGTTCTATAGACGGGTGGTTATAGAGAGAGCGCGAGGCAGGGGAAGCAAAGAGAAAGAGAGCAGAGAGAAAAGGGAAATATAAAGAAGAAGAAGACTATTGCAAGTATCAATTTAGTCCCTGGTTCAGAGTTGCGAGTATCAATTTAGTCCCTGATTCAGAGTTTCAAATTGGTCCCTGACCACGTGGACACCACCAAACGGTGACAACGGTGCTTAACGTGTCATATCAGCGCCGTTAACGGCATCAACTAACTGGGGTTGGCGGAGGGACCAAGTTGATTAACGTTTTACAACTTCAGGGACGTTTTTACTATTTAGTTAAATTCAGGGACTAAGTTGATACCGCCTTACACTTTCAGGGACCAAATTGGCTATTTACTCGTTAAATTTTGAGTCGAAAACTCAGACGGAGCTCGGACTGCGTTTTCACTGATAGTAGTGTTTTACTACTCAGAAGACCTAATTTGGACTCGTGAACGAGACAGTTAGTTTTAGAATCGAATTCTCTACAATTTTGCTAAAATTGGTTTGATGCACTAAAAATCGAAATAATAATAAACTACTCGGGCAAATTCTCAAACCGTGTGTACGGATTTACCGGGACCTGCTAACGGATAATCTTGAAGTCACGTCAGGTCAAGTCACTTAGGAATGTGTGCTAGTGTCATGATGGTTTTCAGAAAATGTTTGGACGCAAAATGACAAAAATACCCAAAACATTTTTCATATTTACCATTAAACCTGGGGTGAAAAGTCTATTCTACCCTTAAGTGAAGATGTGAGACCTCCTTTTCTCTCCTTTCTTTCTTACCATGCCCCCTTCATCATTTTTCACTCTTCATTTCCTTCTTCTTCTTCAACTTTTTCTACTTCATTTCTCTCCATTTCTTCAAAGATTCTTCAAGAAATTTGTGAAGCAAAGTAGATCATTTGCTCATCCTTATCACCAAGGAGGTATGAACTTCATTCTTGACCTCTCAATCTTCCTTTTTTTCCATAGAATCTTGTAGTTCCTCCATGAATCAAGTTTATGACCTTAAACTTCA
This sequence comes from Ammopiptanthus mongolicus, assembly GCA_039655645.1. NCBI lineage: Eukaryota > Viridiplantae > Streptophyta > Magnoliopsida > Fabales > Fabaceae > Ammopiptanthus > Ammopiptanthus mongolicus. The sequence continues at coordinate 11,099,586 of CM077350.1, forward strand.
AAAATTCATGAAAAATTGTAGAAAAATCCTTTTAATGTCAAAACAATTTCTATGAGCTACTTGCATTATCCTCTTTCATAATCCAAGAGCTTAGAACCAAGAAATCTCTCTAGCTCATATGGGTAAGATGGCCGAACCTCACTAAGTTATGTGAGTAAGGTTTTGTTTAAAGTTTTGGTGTAATAAGCATTGATTTAGTCCTATCACACTTAGTAAGCATTGAATCCAAGAGATGAGAATTTTTGGGTATCCCTAGCTAATTTTCCTAGCCTTTGGCCGAACCTAGGTGTAGGAGAATAGGAGTTTTTGTGTTAATTAAAGTTGATATCTTGATTGATTGTATGTGTATAGTTATCGTTGGGTAATCGGACAAGAAATAGGACGACTTTCGGTTTGATCGGGTGACTTTTCACGTAGTGGAAAACTTCAAGAGGTAAGGGGACAAACCTGAGGAATTCCATTTCCGACAGCTGTTTGCTGTGTTTGTGTAACGGCCCGGACTGCTTTAAGGATTGCCGATTGTCCCCACAAACCAACACAGGTCTTTTCAGCGTGCTTTGTCCTCACTCACACACTTTCTGGGAAACTTCCCAGAAGGTCACCCATCCTAGAATTACTCCAAGTCAAGCACGCTTAACTTTGGAGTTCTTAAGTGATGGGCAACCGAAAAGAAGATGCATCTTGTTGGTATAGGTAGTACCAATCAATCCTTATAAGCCTTACTTCGACTGTACAGTCCCATACCTGCACAGCCTCAGGATCCCTCTCATTCGGTGTGAATCGGTTCATTCATGTATCCCTCCGCCTAGAAGCCTGCCAGGAGCAGCTCCTTGTCCGTGCCTCATGCACCGGCGATCACTCCCCGCCCTAGTCAACCCCGGGTGTTACATGCCCACCAGCTTCCGCTTGGTTCGTCCCCGAACCACACCGTACTGGGAGAGGTCCGCTTTGATACCATTTGTAACGGCCCGGACTGCTTTAAGGATTGCCGATTGTCCCCACAAACCAACACGGGTCTTTTCAGCGTGCTTTGTCCTCACTCACACACTTTCTGGGAAACTTTCCAGAAGGTCACCCATCCTAGAATTACTCCAAGTCAAGCACGTTTAACTTTGGAGTTCTTAAGTGATGGGCTACCGAAAAGAAGATGCATCTTGTTGGTATAGGTAGTACCAATCAATCCTTATAAGCCTTACTTCGACTGTACAGTCCCATACCTGCACAGCCTCAGGATCCCTCTCATTCCGGTGTGAATCGGTTCATTCATGTATCCCTCCGCCTAGAAGCCTGCCAAGAGCCGCTCCTTGTCCGTGCCTCATGCACCGGCGATCACTCCCCGCCCTAGTCAGCCCCGGGTGTTACAGTTTGCGTATATGGATTGTAATATTTTCAATGTGCTTGGTTGATATGGAGTGATTTAATTTTACTTGCTCATATTTGATTATGTTTGAATATGCCTGATTATGCCTGATTTATTGTATGGTGGATAAATGTTTATTATGCTTGTCATGGAAAATATTGTGCTAAGGGACCTAACAGCTGCTAGGGTCCAAAATTATGTAAATTTAAAAGCTTCAAAAAGCTTGGAACGTAAAATAAGAAAATGAAAGGTTTAAGTTTCAAAAGATTTTGAAAACAAAAGGAATTAATGTTTTTGGAGAATAAAGAAGATAAAATCTACTTTATTGGGAAATGAGTTGATATAAAGGGTAAAAGGAGAAAAACAACTTTAGTTTAAAAGAAGTTAGGCTTGAAACAAAAAGTGCTTTCAAGAAATTTTCGTTTTCAAAATAAATTTGTTTATCCAAAATAAAAAAGGTTTTCACAAACTGTATTTCAAAATGTAGTGGTTTTTGACCAAGAGTGGCTTTTATGAAAAACCAATCCCGAAGGCTTTGTGCGTAAGCTTCAGAGATATGGTTTTGGTTTTGGGTTTAAAAAAAAGAGAAAAAGCGGTTTTTGAGGTGAACCTAGAAACCGAGACGTTGGTGTTCTTGGGTTCTGCAGAGCACGTGGATCAAGGATCTGTGTTAGTGAGTTGGTTCTGTAAACTTGTGGACAATCTTTGTGGTCCTGTAGGCTGGTGGATGTTTTGTTTGCTTTAGAATCCAAATTCCGAGGCTCGTGCATCGGTTAGGGATTTTTGGGTTTGAGCTGTTTTGGACTGAGTGTCCTGTTTTCGAGAAAATTTGGTAAAGACCTAAAAGAGTCTAAAACATTATGGTGGTTGATAATGCTGATACTTCAACAATGAAATAACGATACCACAAAGATAAACAGACGAAAAAAAAGGTTTTCTCATTCATATGTTTTTCTGGCAGACATGCCATTTGAAATGAGGGGACCTTGATGGCAAGGAAACCTGGGGATGATTTATGTCATTGTGTAACATCGTATCTTGATGGACAATGGTGTCATACGTATTCTAAGAACGTATTGTGCCTTGAGTTGGACAATATAGTACGACCTGATTACAAATGTTAAGTACCTCTGATTGCGCTCCCATGTGAGAATCGCGTATTGTCATGGGATTCATGTACTTGTTTCGCAAGTTGGTGCTAATCATTGTTGCCTGAGGGCCAATGAATTGTGAGCCCGATCCGCTCTTTGAAAAGTGATGGGATTTTCGAAAATTAAGAATCGAACGTTAGATGATATATACGGAAGTGCCATGAATACATTTTGAAAATAACGATGACTGTTGGGCACAAGGCCCTTGTGTTTTATCTTTAGTATTATGATATTCTGTGATATGTTTATCATGTTGATGATTATATGAGACATGCCTATATGAATCTGTTGTTTGTGGTTTGGGCATATAGTTATCATTTATGGAATCATATATTGGTTTCTCACCCTTGCTGCATTTTCTGGACTGTGATGTTTTCTTGTTGGATATATATTTATCTATGTACAGATGGAATCAAAGAGCGAAGGGCTAGCTCACTTGGGAGTCCGCTCCCTCACGTTTGAGCACTGCGAGGAATCGGGTGCGTGGATCATCCACCAGGGCGCTAGTAGCGCGGCGTATACAGGACCAGTCTGCACCCTTCGAGGGAACACTGAGGTGGGACCTTAGGAGAGAGTCCACACTGTGGAGACCGTTCAGATTCCACTACCACCTATCTGGATGATCATACAATACCTGGTAGATCAGGGATCCCTGCAGCACGAGATCCCAGCCGTTCAGCCCCTGCAGCAGCAGCCACCCTTGACTCCTCCCCCTCCGTTCGTCTTAGTACCAGTAGGGCCGAATGAGGAGTAT